>JAPYYQ010001864.1:0-26671 GCA_030522585.1 Anagyrus pseudococci
CTGTCCGCAGCTTTAAACACCACTTCGTCAGAGTTATCGGCACGTCGACGTATACTCATGAGGAGCTTAGCACACTGGCAGCAAAGATAGAAGCTTGCCGTAACTCAAGACCGTCGTGCCCTCTGAGCGTGCAAGCGGACGATCTCGCGCCGTTGACACCTGGTCATTTCCTTGTCGGCTCCTGCCTTTTAACGATTCCCGAAAAATACGAGGACTCAACTGAAAATGTACACTTGCGAAATAGGTGGCGCAGTATGTCATTAATGCTAAATGCCTTCTGGACCCGGTGACGAAAAGAAGTTTTGCATCAAATGCAACAGCAAAACAAGTGGCTTCGACCACAGAAAAATCTCGAAATAGGAGACGTCGTTATAATTACCGACGAGCAATCCGCTCCCACCAAGTGGCCCTTAGGTCGCGTCGTTAAAACTCACGCAGGACGAGATAACTTGGTGCGAGTTGTGACTTTAAAGACAGCTACGTCAACGTCCCGTAACCAAGCTCGTATGGCTACCGACCGATCCTGAAGCGGTCGCCCTTTATAATCCGGTTCCATTGTCGGAATTGAAGGCAACGAAATAATATTGTAACCGTGCAATAGGACACTACATTACATTGTATTCTGAGTTTAATTTTTTTTGCGTAGTCTATGAAACAATAGCTTGCGGTTATTTTTACGTTCTATTTTTTGGTTAATAAGCGATACGATTGATCGCTAAAGCATTTATTCCTTTGCTGCCTGGCGCCAGCAAACCGGGCAATATGTTAGAAGTTGGTTTGTCGCTCACTCGTCAAGTAGCGCCGCGTCGACCTTCGATCTTTAAAATTGTAAAATCTCTGTAAGAGCACGAGGAGAAGGCAAAGAGCATTAGGTGAGAATTGTTTACAATTCTAAAAGGAATGTGGCAAGTCCTCCAACATCTAATGCAAGTTTCCCCACTTTATCACTTCCTAGATGCTTCGAAGCACCAAACAAACGATACTAGCGCATCAGCAGCCAAGTCCCTCCACTTTATCGCGTCAAAGATGCTTCTAAGCACCAAACAAACTATTCTAGCGGATCAGAAGCCAAGTCCCCCACTTTTTCGCGTCATAGACGCTCCGAAGCACCAAACAAACTATCCTAGCGCATCAGCAGCCAAGTCACTCCACTTTATCGCGTCCTAGATGCTTCGAAGCACCAAACAAACGATACTAGCGCATCCGCTGCAAAGTCCCCCCACTTTACGCATTCTAGATGTTTCTAAGCACCGAATAAACGATACCAACGCAACAGCAGCCAAGTCCCCCCCACACCTTCTGCAAGTCTCCCCATTTTATCGCGTCTTAGATGCTTCTGAACACTAAACATACGGTATAAGAGCATCTGCTGCCAAGTCTTCTAACACTTTATGCAAGTCCCCCCACATTATCGCGTCCTAGAAGCTTCGAAATACTAAACAAACGGTATAAAAGCATCTGTAGCCAAGTCCCCCTACACATTAAGCAAGTCCCCCCACTTTATCGCGTCCTAGATGCTTCTGAGCACTAAAGAAACTATACTAACATATCTGCTGACAAGTTCCCCCACACCTTATGCAAGTCCCTTCACTTTACCGCGTCCTAGATGCTTCTGAGCACGAAACAAATCGCGTCCTAGATGATTCTGAGCACTAAACAAACGGTATAAGAACGTCTGTAACCAAGTCCCCCTACACTTTTTGCAAGTTCTCCCTTATCCTCCCTACTTTATCGCGTCCTAGATGCTTGTGAGCACGAAACAAACGGTATAAGAGTATCTGTAGCCAAGTCCCTCATACCTTATGCAAGTCTCCTCTCTTTTATGCGTCCTAGATGTTTCTAAGCTCTAATACGACAATACCAGTGCATTTACAACCATGTCTTCCCACACCTTATGCAAGTCTCCCCTTTTTATCGTATTCTTGATGCTTCTAAGCACTAAACTATTCGCGCCAGTGCATCTGCAGGCCAAGTCGCGGACCCCTGGACAAAGTCTCGGACAGGTGAACGAATTCTCTCACCTCTGAATCAAGTGCTGCTTTTTTGCGATTTAGGCCTGCATCGAAAGACTAATTATTGCTCTTTTACGGCCAAGTTTTGCACCCCAGAGCCAAGTACCGCTTCTCTACGCTTAAGTTACGCGCAGGTGGACCAAGTCTTGCATTTGTGAACGAAGTGTTTCACCCCTGGACCAAGTTAAACCCTTCCTGAGGCAAGTTCTGCCCTTCCGAAGGCAAGTCCCGCACTCTGAGTTAAGTGCCGCCCTTTTGAAGTAATGTTCCGCCTTTTAAGCGCAAGTGCTGCCCAACTTAGACAAGTTCCGCCCTCCTAGAGTCGATTGTCGCCCTTCTAAGATAAGTTCTGCTTTCCTCTAGTCATGTGCTGCCGGTCTAAAGAAAGAGATGACCTTATAGCGCAAATGCCGTTATTCTGTGCAGAGTGCTGATGTTTTAATAGCAAGTTCCACCCTTCTGAGACAAGTGCTCCCTTTTAGGACAAGTGCCGCTCTTGTAGATGCATGGGTTGCCCTTTTGAGCAGATTTTCACTCTCTTAGAGGCAAGTTTTGCTGTTTGTACGCAAGTAGTTACTTTCACATTAAGTATTGCTTTTCTAAATTTTAGTATCTACAGCAAATTCATGTATCTTTGTGTGGTTTTAAGTCCTTATAGCTGTTTATTTAAGTTTTATTTGCAACTTGAAATTTTAAGGATAGTGATAGGATTAAAACACAATTACTTTGTTTAAAACGCAGTTTAATTCATTTTTCCCTAGTTTATTTCAATCTAGTTTTCGCAACCAAGAAGATTCAACAGGTGAAACGTATTTTAAATAACAAACGATATTTCTATATACACTATTTACAAGAACAGTTCGATGTAACCGCCATCCTGATCGATACAGCACTGCAATCTTCGTTGAAAATCTTGCAATGCTGCACCAATCATTTCTGGACTTATGTCCTCAAAAGAAATATTAATGCGTTCTTGCAATTATTCTCTATTTACAACCTCCATAGCGTATATACAGTCTTTAACAGCCCCCCACACAAAAAAATCCAATAGATTGAGATCAGGGGAACGAGGTGGCCAGTGTAAGGTACCTAAATAATGAGGAATAGTAGGATCATTGAGAAGGATATTTAAGAATATAGGATAGTAGCAAGGATAACGAATAAATACTTACCCCCTGGACCAATCCATCTGTTTGGAAACATTTAATTGAGTACGTTCTGCACTCTTCTTGCGAAGTGGGCTGGTGCTCCATCGATCTGATACCAACCGTTATATCGATATGCTAACGGCACATCGTCTAACAGGAGGAGCAGCCTTTCTCTTAAAAATTCGGCATAGGCCTCAGCATTTAAACGCTCTGGCATTTTAATTGGACCGATCTACATATAGGTTAATTAGTTTTAAGCAACCAACAGTATCACCAATAATTTACATAACGTATAAATTAAATGTACCAGTCTGTCACCGATCATTCCAGCCCATATATTTATACTAAACTTGACCTGGTGTTTATTGACACTGACTGCATGCGGATTTTCTATGTCGTATACGTGATTATTGTGTATATTAAACGTTCCATCCCGCCCGAAAGTAGATTCGTCACTAAACACTATACGACAAAGAAAATCTTCGTCTAAAGCAATTCTCCGTTGCATTTCTTGACAAAACTCTAATCTAGTAGTAAATATAAACTATTAGTAAACAGTATATACAAATACATAGATGAATAGATTATGTAGCACGGCAGCACTTTAAAGTCATGTTTGAAGAATATGCATTTAGAAAAAGATAGGTTTTTGGCGCTCACAATCGAGTCACGTATCCTTTTAAAGGTTCTATCGAGTGCTTCTGAATGCAATATAAAAAAAGTAAAAAGTATTAAAAAAAAGGAAAAAAAAGTTTCAATAATGAAAGGAAAAAAAGTAAAACAAAAAAAAAACAAAAAAAAAGAAAAAAAAAAAAAACCGAAAAAAAAAAAAAAAAAAAAAAAAAAAAAAAAAAAAAAAAAAAAAAAAAGATTACCAGATTATGTAAACGTAGACGAAAAAACGAAGTACAAAGTGTGTGAATCGACATAGAAACACATAGACATATCGCCCGCATATTGCTCACCGAATCACGTATACAACATCGTTATCATCCAATTGCCAAAATATGTCCGTGTAACAATTAACGTTTAATGCTTGTCGCGCGCGACGGAGACACCGCGTGGGTGTCTTTCACGCTCGCTCTCTCTCTTTCTCGGTGAGCATTAATTCAGGAAAAATCATTCGGCCTTCCAACAGCGTTACACAGAGATAAAACACACATATATCACGAAAGCCATCGAATTTCGTGCGACTCGTAAACCGATTACCCTGTTTCTTTCTTTTTTTATTAGTTGTTTTTCTTTAAATTTTTATGACACCGATCGAATGATTTGACACGAATTTTGTGCGCTATCACGGCACATCTTCACGTGAATAAATTATCCCTAAAGGAATAAGCAAGGAAAAGTCGCCGGGTCTATCGCCATACACGTGCACATACGATTTTAATGTTAGTTTTCAATTTTTGCAAGCGTTGCTTATTATTTTTCTAGTTTCGCGTTTACTCTGCTTTTAGAGTCGTACGATGCAGATTTTTTTCTGTATAAAAAGAAAATAATCTCTGTTTATTTATGCAAAAATTATTATTCCATTGGATTACATTGTAAACTCGACGCGGTCATAATCGATTCGTTTTTCGACGATAAAGAACAAGAAATTCGTAAAGACCGGGGCGATTAAATAAAGATATGAATTGCTTTATTCAATCAGATTATTACTTTTTATCTCTGGTACGTTAAGTTGATCACAAAATAATAATAATCAATTACATAGAATTTCGAATCGCGCGGTCGAAATCTCAAAATTTTATTTCCTCACACACGTATTACCATTTCGATTACATAATTAAACATCTTCGAAAATCGAAATCCGTAACATTTAGTTTCATCCATACACTCATCCCATTACTAATCTCAAAACTTCTTAAAAAGGAAAAACCCGTGATTTCCCGAGTTTCCCTCTGATCGAGAAAAAAAGCTAGAAAATTTCCCGCAACACAGCGCTCGCACGACACCGCTAATCTAAATAAATCACCGGGTAATACGTATATGAATCGCGAGCATCGGAGAAGCGCGTGTAATGAAGCCAGGCGGAATCATTCGAAAAGACCGATGTAAAGTCATACCCGTCGTATCCGATATCCCCGGGCTGCAGCTTGCGCGCGCTAGCGCGTCGATCAGCCGCGGAAAATACAAACGAACCTGCCGATATAGTCTCTCTCCCAACACCCATACGATCGGTACAGAGATGAGAGAGGAAGAGGGGGGGGGATAGAGGTGTTGGAAAAAAGTGCGAATAAGCTATAGAGCAGGTCCGCAAGGCACGCGGGTCTCTCTCTCTCCGTCGGGCTAATACCGGCGTCGGGGCGTATAAACGGTAATTACGAGGGAGATTAGCGTTCGACACTATATCGCGTATATATGCGCGTCTCTCCGGTAGCAGCGAGCGGCGGTGGCGGCGACGCGTCAGAAGAGAGCGCAGGCAGGCCAGCTATCCGGGGGAGCCCGCAAGCGCGCGTGTGCCTCTCCCCCCTCTCTCTCCGGTGCGTTATTCCGTCGGTCTCCCCCTCCTCTCACCTCCCTCGCTCCTCCTCCTTCTCGTCTCTCTCTCTCTCTCTCTCGGCCGCGGTCCGTGCGTTAGGCCGTCGTTAAAGCTATATAAGTGTCGTGGCTCCTTGTACCTTCGGATCAGTTGGCTCTCGGGCCGGGCTCGGGCCGCTCATCTCCTGCGCACTTATCATCGCCAGCAGCAACAGACTCGCAAAGCTCGTCTCTCTTACTTTGTCTAACATTAATACACGCTCTTACAGTCTCTCTGGTCCCTCAGCCTCCTCCTGGGTTTGGCAGATCGCTGCAAGCACGCCAGCTAAGCTCGGAGTAAACGCTACGGCGGGTAAGAGAGAGATCGGTAAGCGAGGGAGAGACGAGAGAGGAAAGAGACACGAGAGAGGGCTGATCAACTGGGTCAACGGGTCGGCTCTACACTGCTTGCTCTCCAGCGAGGGTGACAAAACTATATTTAGCGGACGCACATTACCGCTCGAAAAGAGAGAGAGAGACGACTCCAGTACAAGCCGAGCGACCGAACCGACTGGACCACCACCTGGTCCGATCGCACATTTTAGCTTCGCCGATTGATAGATTTGTAACCGAGGTTGGTGTCCCTTGTATACATATAAACCTGATTGTATCTCTTATTCTTTCGATTCCTTAAAAATGATTCTGCTCGGTGGCGAGCTTGCGCAAAGCTTTTTAACAATTCGATCGGGTACAAGCGATTTTAGCCAGATTTTGTAAGCGTTTGGGCAAGGTGATGTCAGGGGGACGTTTGGATTTTGGGCACGTGTCTGCTAAAAAGATTTTTTTTTTCGATGTTTCGCAAGTGTTGATGGTGACCGGTATGACACGCGTATGGCGAGTGAAATTGAATTATGTCTGTCGTTTGACGTAAATTTATTCGGTCTCAAGGAGTTTGGCTCGTAATTATCGTCGCGCTTTGTTTGATGTCGATCGAGTAATTGATTATTCGAGCTACTTTATACAAACCGCGAGATAAGTTTATTTCCATAAACTTCAATAACCGCTCATACATGTGTTTGACTTGTTCTTCTTTTTGTTCATTTTTTTTTCTTCAATATTATCGAAATTTTTTAAAATTAACGATCACTACTTTTTTTCTTCTTGCGGTTACAAGTGGAAATCAGCTGTTTGCTTTGTTAAGATTAAACTGAAATAAAACGGTGCTCGCTGTAAATGAAAATTCGTTACACTATACCAAGTTTTCTCTAAAAGGAATAAAAAAAATTATTTTTTTTCATCGTTTACACTTTAAGATTGCGTCTCGTGTTTAATGCCGATTAGATAATGAAAAATGAACCGAAGTTTTACAAGCCATTATCTCCCGTCGAATCTGTATTAGACTAATCAATTTTTCGTTCGACTCTGCTACGTATAATTTTATCGGAAAAATGAGAGAAGAAAAATAAATAAGAGAAAAAAAACAACTTCGGGCGAGATTTGTATGTCAGCGTCGGACAAAGTCGTTTATTTATTAACCACACGCGGCAATAAACTCGAGAGCGTGTGCTTGGCGCGCATTGATAAAGTACGCGCGCGCGCGCGTGTATCTAAAATCGAAACTTTGTAAAAGCGACTTTTAGAAAGGCGACTCAAATTTTTCACCTCACCCCCTCAAAAGAGAAAAAGCAAACTCGTTTTTCGATCGAATATAAATCTCGAAAAACAATTGCTCTCTTACACCCCAATTTATTTTCTTCCTTTCAACAGCCAAGCAATACAGCCGGCATGATAAATCGGTTGGCCGGCTAATCGTCGCAAAAATCTTCGGCCAATAGACAAACGTATGCCCAACGTATACAGCGTGTATTATCAAGCTCCTGTTATCGAGGACTGCAAGTGTCTTGGCCATATTCGCGTATATGTCAAAGCTCTCGGAATGTCGTAATACCCAGGCGGAAGTTATAAGGCTAACGGAATAATTGCGAAAGTCACCGCACGACTGGCAATGATCGGTAGCTGTTACCACATTTCGGACTCGTTGTACACATACACGTCTCTCTCGCGGCCTATCGATCCCCGCGATAACGCTCTCGCTTGCAGATCGCTCTTAATTGATGAGAATTTCGTCAGTAGGATACATTCGTCTTCCTAAACGAGCTAAATAAACGCCAGCGAGGATATCCTGCGGACCGACGCGTACCCCTCCGTCGGAGTGCCTCCTCGTTAAATTGCAAACATTTTTCGGCCCGCGAGCAAACAATTCGAGAGGAGCTTATAGATCATCGGCAAAACGACGGGTAAATTGGCCTCTCTCGTCCCTGGCGTATGCGGATCGCTTCTTACGCAAGCTTCCGGAGAGAGAGAGAAGCGCTATGTGTACTATAAGGTGCCGCTTCTATAAAGAGCCCAAGCAGTGGCATACAGGAGGGGGAGGGGAAGAGGGCCGCGCATAGGAATGGAGGCGCCTCGTGATAAAAGAGAGGAGGTGTCGCCGATCAGCTCTATACACTCGTGACATACACTCGACCCAATCCCTTACCTCCCCCCCTCTCTATATCTCTTTCTGTCTTTTCGCAGGTCCGGTTTGATCTGGCGCGCGCGCTCTCATCGCGGCCCCAAGAAGAGCACTCGGTTGCGCTTGTCAAATAAGACGCACACAGACAGACGGAGCGAGGCAACATGAGGTGGCTGCTCGCGTTAATCGGGCTCTCCTGCTGCTACATCGGCGCTGAGGCGCTGACCGTCAGGCAGCAGCAGCCCAATCATCGGCAGCAACAGCAGCCCGAGCATGAAGGTTCGCATCGACGATTTAACCCCGATTAGCGATTTCGCGTACGGACGTGTGTATACGGAGACACTTGTTTTCTCTGGCTGTCTCAAACTCGTGAGCAATTTGGCCGAGGCTGAAGAGAGCCGCTCGAGCGTAATAGTTATGCCTCGCGCGTACGACGCTGATTTCTCTGCGCGTTCTCTTCGTGCCTCTTTTTTTTCATTCGTCATTGTTCGGCTGCCGGTATTACACACCGGTTCTATACGCGATTTTTCAACGATTTTACGACCGCTCGGTGTATTAATCGTTCTTTGTAAAAAATTATAAAACCCTGATTTTCCTCTTCTCTCAATCGACCCCGTCGTATAACAAGGGCTTACCGATCCGGCATCAAATCCAAGCTGGATATCAGTCCGGCTTTGTGCGATAGATATCGCGGTAGTAAAACCGAGAGCCAGGGGAAATCCGCGTTAACGTCCGGACAATGCAAAGACAACGGCTTATCAGCCGCGCGAAAGCTCAACGATCCGTGTGTGTATTATCATCGAAGACCGGTAGACGCGCGAGCAAACAGCCGTGAGAGACAGCGACGCGCAATAATCGATGTAAATCCAGACCGAACGCCAGCGATAAGATTCGAAAATCTTCCCTCCCTCGGACTCGTGTGTACAAGCGCATTATCGCGTGTATCGCTCGTGAGAATCGCTCTCGAATTCACGCAACGCTGTAACGCGAGACCCCTAAGCGACCATATCGCCGGTGGCCCCGATAAGCCCAGCTTTTCTCTGTGTGCGGGCACGCGCGGGTCTCTGGTATTAACGAAAAACGGGCAAATCCCACAGACGTGTCGTACTGGATGAAGTACGGCCAGGACAATCTGCGCCGGGTCTTGTCGATGCGGGACAACCGCAATCAAGCGAAGAACGTCATTATATTCATCGGCGATGGAATGGGCCTCTCGACCATCACGTCCGGCCGGATATTCAAGGGCCAGAAGAAGGGCGACTCCGGCGAGGAGTACAAGCTCACCTTCGAGCAGTTCCCCAGCTCTGGATTCTCCAAGGTATGGAGACATTCGACAGACGGTTGTTGTATACTTGAATTTTTTGGCTTTGATGGATTTTTATAAACGTGTGCGATATTTCTGGCGATGCAGACGTACAATCTGGACAGGCAAGTGCCCGACTCGGCTGGCACGGCCACGGCTATATTCTCCGGGGTTAAGGCCCAGTACAGGATGCTCGGGCTCAGCGAGAAGGCCAAGTACAACGAGTGCAACAAGACGGTCAACGACGAGAGCAAACTGCCCACGGTCGCCACCTGGGCGCAGCAGAGCGGCATGGACACAGGTTCGTCGCATTGTTTGTTTGTTTAATTACGAAGAGTTCGCGCGTAAGCTTTTTAATGCGAAACTTTGAGCGCGGCGGGCCAGGAAGTTTACGAAGAAAATAAAACATTCGAAGTGTTTCTTTTTTGTTTGGGGTACGCTTGGAAAATAAAGTGAATTTCGGCGTTTTCGTGTTTTCCTTGCTTATCGCCCGACGATGATTCACGCGTTAAAAAATAAAACAAAAAAGAAGAAGAAGAAATCGACAGTTTTTGGAATTAACGGCGAAGATTAGGTATATCAGTAGGTATCCCCGATATAGAATTTTTAGAGGAATATTCGTTGAGCCGAAGGGAAAACGCTGGAAGAACGTGTGTCTATAATAACTATATCATTTGTTGTTTTTCTTCTCTTTTTTATTTGACGAGGAGAGATCGTTAACCGCAAGATAGCGATGCGGATTTTTTTTGTAGAGAAAATACAAAGCGATTAGTCATGTGAATCTGTGAGGGACAGTCGCTTATTCAGCCGTGCATTAACAGCTTTGCTGGCTGTGGCAATAAAAACAATATAAAAAAAATAACAAGCGCGAATGGTTTCCTTCGATGTATCGCGTATCGGGTTTTTTTGTCCCCCTAGCGCTTAACTGGCGTTAAATTATATTATAATAAGAAAACGTGACGAGCAATTAACGCTCGCGGATAATCGTTTCCTCGGACTTTTTCGCCAAAGTTAATTGTTCCTCTATTTTTTTTTGCGCCGAAGGCACAACGTTAGAGAGAGAGAGAGACAAATTATAATGTTATAACAAAAATTATTGTAATTGCCTGGGAATGCCTTTGACAATGCGCTAATTTTAATCATTTTTACTATCGCACATCCGCGTTGACGAGTCAATTTTCGGAGCGTTAAAAAATTTTTACGTTCGTCGCCATAAAAATTTAGAATTACATTTTTTCTTTTTTTCAAATTATCAGAACCAAATTTCGAGTTCTAATTATTGCCGTACATTCAATCGTTGCAACAGCAACAACAATAAAAAAAAGCACAACACAAGCGATCCGACCAAGCGTTAAAAAAAAAGGCCAAAGGTCGTCAAGCATATCGGGCAGGACACAAGCCCGTTAACGCGTATCCCCCTGTAGTTGTCGCTGGAGCAATCAATCGAGCTAGTGCGGAAGACGATCTCTCTCTCTCTCCTCGCTATTTATAATCCGGCAGTTATCCGCTAGCGAGAGAGAGAGAGAGAGAGAGAGAAAGAGCGCCGCCGCTCAATTGGCGATCGGCGGGCCTTGGTGAATTGAGAGAGCCGAGAGAGAGCGCGGGAGGGAAAAAAAGGAGAGAGAACCCCGCGGGGATGTATATTGCGACCCTGACAGCCTACCAAGGCTGATATAGAGAGTGCCGTTTGACATTTTTTTTTTGTCGCGCTTCAGCAGGCCTTTGGCATTTTTCACGCCGGCCTCGTTGGTCTACAATCGACCGCTTGGTTTTTCTTCCTTCACATGCTGTTCAGCAATGACATTTCAACTGCAAAGTTACGCTTCTCGGCCCGAGTTATTATCCTTCGAAGCCGCCGCGGAATTGTAATATCGCGTTAAATGAGGCTCGAAGCCAATCGGGCGAGTTGTTAAAGCGAGTCGCAAATGAGCGCGTTAGATAATCGCTCGGGCAGAAAGTTTTCGGAATGCGCCGCGGATATGGCTTGCATAAATTAATAGATGTACGCGTCTTCGTATGTCTCTTCTTTTTCTTTTTTGTTCGTCTTCGGCTTATTTCTTCATCGAAGCGCACTGCAACGATTATACGAACCGAAATATGTTACACTTGTCGGCTTCGCTCTTGGCCGACTGTTTTTTTTTTTACAACTTCCTCAATAATTGGAATATAATGCTCGTTGAAGAAAAAAAGAAGAAATAAATATTCCACTAACGAGCTGTATTGTTTACATCCGGCTTTGAGTTGTGGTTTCGCGAGGACTTTGCTCTCTTGTTTTTTTTTTGGCACCACAACGCTTCGCAAAAAACAAGGATGAACGTAAGGAGGCTTAGGCGATTTTACACTGCGATATTCTATAGCGAGGCTAAATTTTTAGATTTGACGATGTTAACGACCGAATTAAACGATTCCGTTCGTGGAAAATACAAATTTCACGAAAATGAGGAGGGAAGGTGGGGAGTAGCAGAAAAGAATGAATAGCCGACTAAAAAAAGCCGCATTGTCATCCTGCGATTTGACAAAAATTCCACGCGACACATAAAATATCATAATTGATCCCCCAATCTTCTTCAGCTCTCTAATAGCCCTCGAAAATTAAAAAAGGAAAAAAAGAAAAATCCTTTGTAAAATCAGCTCGAGCGAGTCGGTCGACAGCTCGCCCGGCTAGTCCATAAACAAACGCCTAATAGCCAGTATAAGAAAAGCCTAAACTTGCAAATAAAAAAAAGGGGAAAAAAATAAAGACGATCATTATTGTAAAAATGTGCACACAGGCTTCGTGACGACGACGCGTGTGACGCACGCGACGCCAGGGGCTCTCTATGCCCACACCAATAATCGCGACTGGGAGTGCGACGTTCACATACCATACCAGCAGCGGGACTGCGTTAAAGACATCGCCCGGCAGCTCATTGAGGACGCGCCCGGAAACGGGTTCAAGGTAAGCGAATTTTCGGCCGCTCCGACACGCGCGCGCCAAACTCCAAGTCTCTTCCTTCGTTTTTTTTTTCATTTTTTTTTTGACGCTGCAAGCGATGTTGCGTTTTATTTGTTTTTTTTTTAAACAATAAAGTCGGAGGTGAAGTATCAACGCGTTGCGCGACGTTGTAAATAAGAATTATGTATTGACATTGCATTTTGTGTATGTCTTGCGCGTTTCGGGAAGATTTTTATTTCAATGTCATGTATAACGTTTGAAACTCAATTGCAACGTGCAATAATGTAAGCAGAATTCAATTTCATTTAATTGTCGAATAAAAACGTTTATCCGACAATTTGCACCGTTTGAAAATATATTGAGAAGGGGGTGTATACAGTTAGGATTTTCTCACGAAAGTGATATCACGTGTAAGTTGATTGATCGGCATTAGAGTCACGATTCGTATACGTTGAGTCAACGGCCTTGTCTAATTTTAGTCTAATACGTTCCCGCGCATTACGACTACGCAACGCCGAGTGTAATGTCTATTGCTTCTAAAGTGAGAGCGAAAAAGGAAAAACAAATAATTATAGATCGGAAGTTATTTAACCAACTGGAATATCATCGTAAGAACATTTTTTTTGTAAACGTCAAGCGTCTCTGTGTACGTGTGGTGCATTCGAGGGCCATATATCTCCTCGTTTTATCGTTATCGTTCACCGATAATAGCTCGTGTAACGTAAATTCAAGTTCATTGTTATCGAAACTTTGTCGGACTATTAAGACGCGGGAATTAACGAAGATTCCGTTACGTAAATTGTCGATTGTTTACTTGAAATGAAAACAATTTTTTGTTTTTTCTCCGTAAAACCAGGTAATAATGGGCGGCGGAGGCGGCAACATGGGTATGAACAGCCCACTACCCGATAAGGCCAGCTGCAGGCGCCAGGACGGCCGGCAATTGGCGAAAATCTGGCTGGACCAGAATCCCGGCGGAGAACTCGTGACCAACGCCCAGGAGCTGCTCTCCGTCAACATTAGCGCTACGGACAAGCTTATGGGCATCTTTTCGGATGACCATTTGCCCTATGCGGCAGTCAAGCCCGACACCGTGCCGACTTTGGCGAACATGACGGTACAGGCGATTCGTATGCTCAAGAAGAACAAAAATGGATTTTTGCTGCTGGTAAGCTTGTGTTTTATCATTCAATTTTTTTTTTAAACGTAATCTCAAGATTTCGCCAATTTTTATTTTATTTTTGGTAAGCGGAAAAACGTCTTCCAATGCGTATACGTAACTTTCGTTTTTACAACCGGCAATACAAAATTAGCCCGGTGATCAATGTAATTATATGATGTTTTCAATCCATCTCTACGATTTTTCTTTTTCTTAGTCGGGGAATCGCGTGCCGGGTTATTTTTGACAGACGTGTGCGGCAAAAAAAAGATATCGCGCGCGGCGCTATACGGATTAAAATTTCGCGCTTTTCCGCGTCGCGACACGATGACGCAAAAACAAAGCGATTGCGCTCTTAGTTTGACTCTTTCGCAAAGTTAGCGGCTTTACGAACGTTACATAAACTTTCCGATACGCAACAATAATGCGCGCGTGTACCGGATAGACCGCGAAATCCTATTATCCGATGAGCGTATATGAATTAATTTGTCCGATATCCTTCTTATCGCAGCTCTGAATCCGTTATAATTGAACCGTGGAAACGCGCGTTTACGATTTCAAATACTCCAATCACCATCTAACATCTCTGTCTATTATTCCATCCTTTTCCACGCTCGCATTTTTCAAACATCCTTTGCTTCCAAATCCCCGAAAAACCAAATCCAAAGCAAAAAATCATTCGTCTCCATTAAAAAAAAAAAAGTTAAGGTGACAAAGCTCTTAAAAAAAAAAACGTCAAGCTCCGCTGTCGGTTGCCGGTCTCTCGCTATACATACGAAGGTCAACCCACTTGGCTATGCAATTTCGAGCGCGTAACACTAGATCCGAGAGCAGCAGCAGCGGCTAATGGCAAGCCCCGACTTCCCATAATTTATTAATCACCCCGGCGACATAATACCCCACACCGGCGCATCAGCGCCTGGGCTTCTCGTCGTCTCCTCTCGTCTGCATACATTACACGCGCACAAGTCGTGAGAGAGCCTTAATAATCCGCAAATCTCGGCTTTCATCGTTTTTCGCGCGCGTACTTTGCATTATCCGTCTACCGGGACATTAACAGCTCTTATAACTATATCGCACACGAATATGTTGAGTATTTTAAATTTCAAGCATTTTACGGCTGAAATTTTTGCTTGATTTATTGTCGAACGACAATAATTTAAAAATTTGAAAAACCCGTATAGCCGGGCTTTCCCATCAATTGAATACGCGGAGAAATCAATCTCGACCGCGCGCGCTCTTTTACTTTTATCGTCCAACGCCAGTGTACAATCGCACTTGTCAGTCACCTAAATACACCCTCGACAGCGGCAAAATGCCGATTAGTTGTCTCTCACTCTCTACTCAGCTTTTATCTAACGTACACACATAGCGGTACAGCGAGCGGGGGGGGGGGCGTTTATCACGGCGTGCGTGCCCATTCAATTCGGCCCGGCGCGAAACCCAAGCGGCCGCGCAAACAGTCGAAAGATTATCTCCAATAAAGCCGCTTTAAAAATAGCCTCGATAGGACGTCATTTTATTCGGCCATCCAGCCTCTTACCCCTCCCTATACGCTCAACAACACCCAACTCGACTCCCATATTCCCATAACGCTTCATCTTCACGCGTGCATGCCCCCTTCAATCAAACTAAAAAACCAAATTCGCTGGTCACAGGTCGAGGGTGGCAAGATCGACTTGGCCCATCACCAGAACTACGCTCAGCTGGCCCTGCGCGAGCTGGCGGAGCTCGACGACGCCGTCGCCGCGGCGCTGCAGCACGTGAACATCGACGAGACCCTGATCATCGTCACGGCCGATCACTCGCACGCCTTCACCATGAACGGCTATCCCGAGCGCGGCAACAATATCCTCGGGCTCACATCGAGCTCCAGCAATCCCCAGCTCTACGAGACACTCAGCTACGCCAACGGCCCGGGATTCTATTATCATCGCGTCAACGATACCAATGCTGGGGTTAACGAGACTTGGAGGGACCTCGAGGACGACGAGTCGAAGAAGAGCGATCCCTTCTACAGGCACTTTGCCGCGAGGTATCTCAAGGACGAGACCCATGGTGGCGAGGACGTTGGGGTCTACGCTATCGGTGAGCAGCTCGATTTATCGTTATGAGATTCTTTTTTTTTTATCGTCGTGGGATAAGAGTGTTAATTTAGATGGAACAGAACGAAAAAAGAAAGAGGAACGTGCGAGGATTTTCTCTGCTTTTATCTCTGTGCTTGTACATAGAGGCAACGTGACCGAACTCTATTAACGCTCGCGTGTACATATCGACCGTTAAATTACAATTCTAAATGAGCGAACGACAAATTTTTGAGCTACATCGTTTTCCGCTTTATCACCGCTACGTGCCTCACATAGATTTACGTGTACAATTAAATGAAAAATCGTAAAAATCTTTTTCCACAGCAACCTACTACAGGATTAAAATTGTAATTATTCGATTTTCAGGACCGTACTCCCACCTGTTTCGCAGTACCTTCGAGCAGAACTACATAGCCCACGTGGTCGCTTACGCGGCCTGCTTCAAAGACTGGCCGTCGCACTGCGACCACTCGTACGACCGTTACTACTACGAGACGAGGTACTTTTACGGGAACAACGCCGCCACGTCCGGGCCCACGGCCATCTGTTTCCTCATTTTGGGCTTCCTCTTGATACGCTTCCTCTAAGACCTGCGTCGGTTATAGTATTAGCTTACATGAAATATTGAACAAGCCGTGTAAAATATGCGTGCGGGAAACGGGCGAGCTTTCCGCCGCGTTTCTATACAATAATTGTAATTTTCACTTACCACGTGTTTTTCTTTTTTTAAATTTGGCCGATGGATTTCACCCTACTTTTTGGTTAGCCCGCAGAGTTAAGCGGCTGTACCGGATGACAGGTTTTCTTCTCCCTCTTTTTTTTAGCTGAATTTCGAGCGAGTATAGAAGGTAGATTATTTTTTCTCGAAAGTATTTTTCACGTGGATACTCAGACGTTACGCGCAGGATAAATGAAGCGCCAATTTTTAATTGTATTATTATACCGTGGATGATGAAGAATAACATGTATTATTCATCGTGTTTCATTTGTACATTCCTTATCATGATAGTTGTTTTTTGTTTCTGTATAGCTTTTACGTTTGTTCAATGTTCTTTTTCTTTTTTAAATCGATGGAACATTTTCGTAAAGAGAACCTATTGTTTGTAGGCAGGTAAATAAAAAAAAACTAATTCCTTAGTTTTTACATAAGAGTTAGTATCAAGTGTAAATGGAAGCGAATTGTGTTTCCATGTAGATATGTCGCAATTAACAAGAAAGAACTGAATTACTAAAACAAAGGAGTTTCGATACTTGATAAATGAATTTATCAATGTGTGTATAATTTTACAAATTTCTATCGAATTAACAATATCGTCGTACTCTTAGAAACCGACGCCGAGCAATTGTATAAAAAATTCTGGAATTGCTTGAATTTTAGTTGTTTTGTGATAGCCAAATAGATATGTCTCACGTTTTTGTTTCGATATTTCTAATACTGTGATCATTCCGAGCTATTGTTTGCGTTATTTTTCAAATTTTAATCTATACATAAAAGAGCATATTACGTTCATTACATGAAATAGTGCGATTCATAAGTATATTTTGTGTAATTTGTGAAAAAAAACGATTGCTACACAAATCCTTAGCAGCTTTGTCAATACCTTGTATTAGCTAAAGCGTTTTTAGCAAACACAAACTTTGCGTGTGCGAGACAATAATTTGTAAAAAAAACAACTCCTATGTCGAACACATATAAAACACATTCCCAGTTTATTTATTTAAATAAGAACAATGAAAGAATATCAGTATCTTTCAAAGCGTTGGGGGGGGGGGGGGGTCCTCAGTTGGCAGAAAAATTACTTTGCAATCCACAGATTATGGGTCTGTCAGCTGAGTTATAGCATAGCGAATTTTTGCATACTGAAATACACTCGAGAACAAGTGTCAGAAAGATTTGAAATCTTAGAAATTTTCGATATCATAGTTCTTTTTTCCGTCAAGTTTGCTATATATATTATTATTAAAAGTTGGTTAATCTTCCTAGCCCAAACAGTATTTTCCTATTTTTATATAAGCAAAACTGTAAAAGAATGATTGTATCCTGTAGATCAGTATGTAAATGTAATTTATAAACGATTGATGTAAAATAGTGTCAATTTTTTTGTATTATATCCAAGAAATTTTAATCGTTTCAAGCTATTCAGCATCACCTGAAAAGCGTTAGCGATGGATAAACATAAATGTTCGATTTGTAAATAAAAATTAATAACATGTATTTAAATAGAAAACGCATTTGTTTGAGAAATTCTTTTAAACCTTTCCAGTTATAGTCAACAATTAGTTTTGACAAAGGCATATGTTTATTAAAAAGTTACAAAAATGTGTACACGTAAATTGACAAATAAACAACCGTGTTACACCATAATGGGTATGCTGTACATCTAATCGGTAAAATTACACGTTAATTTTATATTTAAAACATTTTAACGTAAATAAAAGAGAAAAAATAGAAATATCACAATACAAAAAGGGTCATCGACTTTATAAAATCAACGATAACAGTCTCATGTCCAGAAAAGCAAGAACACGAAGAGTGAGAGCGGATCCCAGGCATCGATGCGTACATATCCACATGAAGAGCTTAACGATGCCGGTGTGTGTATGTGAGAGCATAAGTGGCGTCTCGTGATCCGCTCGTGGCCCCGAGAGAAATCAGTGACTCTCTCCCCCGAGGTGCGCTTCATCCGGTATCCCTTGAGATCTATCTGGGACGTTTTGTCGAGCGTTATTGGAAGGGGGTGAGGTGGAGGGGGAGAGGAGCTCGCTAAAAATAAAAGCTCGGACGGTCAGTCGGGCGATCGGCCGGCGGCGCTCCGTCGGTCAGCAGCAGGGATTCCCCTCGCGACGCTGAGGAAATAGTTCTTGTAAATGAGCGGCGCGACGTCGTCGCTGACGAAGTTCCGCTCGGGCCTCAGCGAGGCGAATGGGTTTCTTTGGGGCGATTGATCGACCTGGAGCTCGCGAAATTCGCGTATGCGCGCCAGATCGCGCGGTAGCTCGATCTCCGTGTACGACGTCACCAGGATTGGCACGCCGTAGTCGCAGAACTTCTCGATCGTCTGTGGCCAGGTGTCCTGTTGTAGAAAAAAAAATCGATGGCTATGAGTTTATATACTTCTTTTTTTTTAGTATCGATAACTACATGTTTGCATTTTTTCAAAACAATTTATAAATATATCGTCGGTTAATATAACCATTGGTTTCGTAAATAAATAAATTATCGTATAGGGGAACGCCAAACTACATTTTACACAACATTAATCTTGTAGAGAAACGATATCGTTACAAACCTTATTAAATTTCAAAAACTACTAAATCATATAATTAACAACTTTGATAGTCACACGTAATTAATAAATAAATTTACTATCCGGCAAATCCTATTTCTTTGATCTTAAGGCACTTGGCAAGATTCCAAATTTTAATGAGCCTGCTGAGAGAGCTTATTAAATATCAAAGGTGAGCTCTCATGATACTCTTCATAGAGGGAAAATGAATTTTTTTATTTTTCAAAATACTCATTCTCCGAAATTTTCTTTAAAAAGTTTAATGTGGTATTTGTGGTATAAGATTGATGAAAAAAATAGTAAAAAAGTAACAAAAAAGGGGGCAATGTAATTTTACAGAACCTCATTTGTCAGGTGTGGGGTTCGAACCCACGCTCCCAGACGGGAACCAGAGCTTAAATCTGGCGCCTTAGACCGCTCGGCCAACCTGACTATGTATATCGCTCAGCATCATAGCAACAATCAGAAGCAGATAAATTCTTTCAAAATCCTTATCTTATCGGGCTCTTATCGAGCGATAAAAATACGTAAGAAGTTGAAAATTTATCATGTCGATATGCTTCTTAAAATACTTACATAATGAAAAACTTTTTTTTCAGAACAGAAAAGTTGATTATTTGATTAGCTATTTTTATTTCAGAGAAAAATTTTTGCGAGCAAAATTTAACGTAACGTTTTATTGAAGTTGACAAAATGAAAGATACTTTTTTTAAAATAATTTTATGAAAAATACGCGAATATTATTGGAATCTAGATAGAGATCTAAAATATTTTTACTTGTGCTAAGTATATCTATAAATTAAAAATATACTTTATTTCATTCAGATGACGTTTTGTTTAAGAGTTTTAAAAAAATAAAAAAAAAAATTTCCGATACCGGGAATCGAACCCGAGCCTTCTGGGTGAAAGCCAGATATCCTAGCCACTAGACCATATCGGATGATAAAAAATACGAACAAATTATGAAAAAAATTGCCTGCATTCTGAAACTTATTTACGTCACTATAGTTTCAACTTTGAATTTACGATACAGATTTATTTTTGTTCTCTTACTAAAACAATTTTTCAATCTCTGTTTAAAATTAACCACAAGAAACAAAAAGAAAATTGCACAAACCTGATTAGCAAATCCAGTTGTCCTATAGAGTCCCGGATTGAACAAACAGACCAAATCAGGCCTATCGCAGTCGATCTGATGATACAGTTTACCGCAATGAAACACCACATCTATCCTACAGCCTTTAGACCGGCAGCCGGCACAGAGTCTCGGTCGTCTAAGAACCGCGGCAATATCCTCCGGCACTTGAAGCTCCGGCCCGCAGAACTCGAGTCTCAAACTGCGCAGCCCTGGTACCAGATGAACAAACAGCTTCTCCCAAACCTCAAGATTCGCGCACTCGAACTGCAATTCCGCTCCAATCACGTGGATCTTCATGGCTTTTCGATTCTGCAGCATCAAATAGCCCCGAATAAACAGAAATTTTTAGCAAAAACTCAAATTTCACTCACCAGTTCACCCAGTTTCATTCTATCAAGGCTCTGCAATGCATAGAGCGCAGTGAGCGCGGGACTGGCAGCCTGGGACAAAGCCGCGTAAGAGCCGCAGTCGATCCTCTCGTAGCCCAACTCGCGTGCGTACATCATTTTAACGAGAGCGTCAAAGTCAGCCGGTAATAGTTCCTTTGACCTCGCAGTGTCAAAACAGTGCTCCGGCAGACTAGGCGCCGTAAAGCCGTACTCTCGCTGCAGCTGGAGAACCCTAGCGAAGACGCGGTACTGCTCGCAGTGCTCTGCGTGACCTTGAAAATGCCCAGGCCGACAAGCGTACTCAAGGCCGCAGCCGGGACAGGCCGTAAGCTCATCGCTAGCGTGGCAGGAGCGACAGAGCCGGGGGTAGAGCAGAATCTCCCGTTCGCAGAGCTCGAGCTTGCGCCCGAGGGACGACTGGACCATCCCGAGCAGCTCGAGCCGGAACCGTCGGTACTCGTCGGCCTGTAGGCCCCGGGCAAGGGCTAGTGCCGGCGAACAGATTTGGGTGAGGACGGAGCAGAGCTGACGGTGGGCTGGCGAGTGCTGCTGGCGATGCTCGGCAGAACAGTAGGAGATCATGCGGCAGCTCGTGCAGGGGAACTCGCGAGCCGAGCAGGCCTGGCTGCACGTGTAGCACAGCCCGCTGACGAAGTAGGCACGAGGACGGAAGTCTAATTGCAGATCGGAATTTTCAAGCTCGCTTGGCTCGATCTGGAATGCAGGCAGGCTGAGCCGATCGATTATGCGCAGTGGCTCCGTGGGCTTGAGCAGATCGTACTTGCTGCTACTGCTGTCCTCGGGTAGTTTTGCGGTGTGACAGGCTTGAGGGATCGGCTTGGCTTTGCGCTTTGACTTGCGACCCATTTTTACAAGATGACTTTCTGATAGATTGTTTCGCTGATTTTTCTGCATAAAAATGAATATAAACTTATAATAAGTATATTTAATGTAATGCGCTTTTGGTATACGAAAAGTCTTATTTTCGTTGAACCCAACCCACCCTAAAATGGTAAATCATAAAACACCATAAAAATGTGCGTACATCTAAATCTTATGCCACCCACAGGAAAGACACCCGCTCTCAGGCACACATAACATCCACTCTATTCCCGAGTAAACGTCCGTCGTACCCCAAAAAACAGCTGACAAAAGTCGCGAATGGAAACGAGCGTAAAAGTAACGTCTCGCCCGTCCAGCCGCAGTCAACCAGTCGTTCCGGCTAGGTAACGAATGCAAAAAGCGACAGAGGCGCGCGCCCAACGCACTGGATATTATACAGCCCGCAACGAATTCTGGACGCGACCCAAGCAGCTCTTCTCTCTCTCTCTGTCTGTTGGCAGCCCTAGCCGTTTCAAATTCAAACGGCAACGCGTCTAGTCTCGTTTCTCAGCCAACTATAGCTTAGACACACGCCAGTCCGCGGCTGCCCCAACGAGTGATGAAGCTGCGCGAGAGATGTCTTCCTCTCTCTCTCTCTCTCTCTCTCTCCGCGCCTGTTGCTCGAAGAATTTGTTAGATGGCCGCGCCCCGTATGATCGATGATTGACGCGTCGCCGTCGGTTATTTAAGGGGCGTTTTTCGATTTTTTTATTTTATTTTTTTGGGGAAATAACGTGCTGGAGGTGGCCCTGTTTATTATTGGATTCGAATGATACTACTTCGAGCGTTTTGCGTTGAATTTCATTGAGAGAGCGTTAAAATAAGTAAATTTAATCATTGGACAAGACAAAAAAGAATGGTAAAGTCGAGAGATTTATTTTTTATCGGCTTATGCAACGATTAGAAGATTTCGTGGTAATAATAAATTGTGATTAATAATTTTTTTTAACTTTATATGTTATCTTTACGATTAATTTTTTATATCTATATAATTATCGAGAACAATGTACACGTTAATTGAGTAACTGATAAAATTTTAATTTAACGGTATAGATAGAACAATTTTTTAAGGAGTATATTTTAAGCTTAAATAAAAAAACAATTTAATTACAAATTTTACTTTTATAATTTTTGTTACTATCACTCAAATTTATTTATCTTACGTAAGAAGAAAGGCGTGTATCACATAAGAACATAGATCAAGAATAGGGTCGTTTAAATTAAAAACAGTAATGTATAAAATATTTTCACATATAATGCAAAATTGAATTACCCCTTATTTCTTCCTAAAACGTCTCTGTTTTAAGTAAAGCCCAGTCATTATTTTTAGAGGATTCAAAGAGCACCCAATTAACATGAATTAAAAACCTTCTAAACGTACTAACATTAATTTTATATACTAACTAGAATCGATTGTCTCCTTTTAAAAATTATAACAATTTGTTATCTATTGAAAAAAAAGCATTTTGAGATTAAATTGAATACGTAACTCTACTTCTTGACACACATACCGTAGTTTGCACAAACTACAATATTTATTTTACGTGCAAGCTCTGCACGCCTACTGTTACGTGTGCGTCACTCAAAATTGTTGCACTGTAGCCATTTGCGTAAGGCTCGCTCGTTGACGAAGACCGTTAACCCACTAATCTCGCGGAAACAAAGCTTGCATTCTATTTCAATTAGAAGATTAATTAAAACTTCTTTCCAATCGCAATAATTCTTAATCACACCGCGTTTATTTTATTTATTGTACAACAATTGAGATCAAGTACGCAACCTTTCTCTCCAAAATCCAAGATCAAGACATAAAAAATAAACACTTTATTTCCAAAACACCATATTCAATACCCACCTAATAATAATATCGCATTCTCATTCGCAAAACAGCCGCATAACACACATCGAACACGTCAGAGGCACTTCGATCAAACCCACCAACTTATCAAACAAACCACAAGCTCCGCACAGGATCACAAGTAAATTTCGCTCGGCTACAGTATAACGATCTAACTCGGCAGTCCCGCGGTAACTGGGGAGCTTAAAGCCCACCTATGCTGCGCGATACATCCTAAAGCCCGCACAATCGCGCAATTTCAAGAGAAGCCCGCCCGTACGAGAGGTAGAGAGAGAGAGGGAGAGAGATCGGGTCCAACTCTCTCGGGCGTATAAATAACTCTCGTTCAAAAGGCGAAAAAGACGAGAAGGGGGAGGTGGGGGGAAAGGCGCATTGACAATGGCGTCTGCGCGACCCGGGCCCTGACAATTATTTCAAGAGAGCCCGGACTGCAGCTGGCCGACGAGAGACTTATCCTGCTCTTACTCTCGGCATAAAGTGGTAATAACTCATTTGGCTCGTCAACGAGCCGGAATATTTTTGCGGGTAGGTCTGTGGAAGATTGGTACCTGGAGATTTTTTTATAATTGTTGTATTCTGTGTACGTTTCGTTTTTCAATGTTTTTGATGCTGTTGGTGTGTCTTTCAATGTGCAGTTGTTTTTTAAAAAGTTTTTTAAAAAGTTTTTATCATATAGTTCAAGTTTTTTTTATTTTTTATCCAACTTGTCTTGATGTAAGTTTACAACGGCGGAATTGAACTTGGTGAACAAAAAAAATGTCCATTATCAAGATACCGAAACGATAAAAGTTTACAAGTTTAAGGAAAGTTGCGGTTTAGATTACAGTTTTCCTTCTTCAAACTCGAAAGGGGATACTTTTTATTTCTCTAATTTACGAAGCTTAACCCGATTATATTCCGCCTCGAATAATCAATGGAGCATACGGACTCTTGAAATTTTCAACGCGTTTCCGTTGAAACGGCTATTCTCGTACCAAAATTCACAAAATAATCCCAGAGCATTTGACGCTTGAAAAGTTATTGGAACAACGTTAGCCAAGCCGCAAATCTTTGCGCTTCGAGAAATGTTGCACGCGTGATCGGCGAGGCACACCTGAATCGCCGGGAATAAAAATACTTGGCACATCGCTTCTTTGATCCTAGACTAGTTCTCGGATGCAAATTGCGACTGTCAACGGCGTGTCTCTTTGCAAGACGCTCGCTCATCCGCATTGCTCTCTCTCTTATATCATGCGGTTGGATGTATGTGTTTCGATCGAATAAAAGAAGTGGAAAAAAACAGCTATGAATTTGCTTGAGTATTGTCGAGTCATCAACATCTGATTCGACTTTTCTACAATTTTTAATGTTGGCTTACGAAGAAATAACGTTATGATCATAAATTCCTCGTGTCGTACTATTATATATCCAACTTTCCTTCTTAATTAAAAATAAAACATAGGCAAACATTATCCTTATTGTATCGGTCAGAAAGTTACTATTTTTTTCATGAAAACCCAAAGAAAACGATCTATAGATCAATGTACAGCAAAACCATGAGCTACAGATACCCACCAACTTTGTTTATCGCTATAAAATCAAATATCAGCTGGAAGATCACGCCTGCAGCTGATACACGTAAACGCACACTACTTAGCTCCGTATATTACAAGTACATATAGCTCAGCAACGTTTATAAAAAGCGGGCGAACATAAAAACAAGTACATGTGTGCGTGGGGGCGTGCGCGATAGCCACGATATAGGTATATAACCCGGCTACACACGTCTCGCCGAAGATGCGCCGCTCTCTCTGCCTCCGCCCGCCCGCCCGCAGTGTATCGCGGCATAACAGCAGTAGCAGACGCGCGCGCGAGAAAGAGAGAAAGCGGGCCCGGCCGATTCTAACCTCGTACATTTAATCGGCATGCAAGAGTCGCGGCAGCTGAATTTTAGGCCGGCTCGCGTCTTAACAGCCTCGTCCTGCAGTCGGGATCGCGCGTGGGAGTGACACACTTAATGGCGGGGGGGAGAGGGACCTTTACTTCACGAAGACGTTATCCTCCTGCAGCCCACAGAGCCGAGAAAGAGATGCTAGATCGTCGAGGTAAGCGCCCGCACCCCTCCACGTATTCCTCCGATTCTCCCCCTGCTACTCTCTCTCTCTCTCTCTCTCTCTCTCGCCACACGCACCTGTCCGACCATTGTTGTTGTCCGTCGTCGCTGATCCTTGTCCCTCTACCATATATATCTGTATGTTAACTTCTCTCTCTACCTGCCCTTCTTCTTCCTCCTCCTCTTCTGTTGTGTCGCTACAATGTAAATACGCATCCTCGCGTCTTCCATAAACGTCGCTCCGATACTCTGACTGATCCACGTCAGTGTCTTATTCGCCTCTCTGCTACGTCAAAACGCTTAAATTGCTCGATCGATCGACAGGCGCGACTGTACAGTACATTCTTGTTTGTTTTCCTATTATTTCGGAGCTTCCATTGAAGCTCTCTGTTGCCGTGTAAACATTGAGAGAGAAAAGAACAGGAGGAGCGAGAGGGCGACATAACCTCTTTGGTGCAGTGCGTATCGACTCCGGAATATACAAAGTGCACGTTTGGTAGTGTTGACGTTTATGTGCATGTGCATGCATATTATAAATACGAGCAAATGGGGTTTGTTTATTTTTCGATCGCGTTTATCTATAGCCAGCAGTTCATTGACGACTGATTCTCTGCTGTTCCTTTGTTTTCATTATCAAAACACCTCGACAAAAAAACAAAAATCTGCTGACTTGTACTTTAATTAACGCAATTTAAAAACAGCTGAAACGTTGAATAGTAACGAGTGATCAATAAGCTCAACGTACGCGTTTTTCCTCTCTTCTGGCATTCTTCAATTATCGGCCTTACGGATTTGTTAATTGCCGTAATAGCGTAGAGACACGTACAACTGGCGATAGCGCGCGCGAGCGGCGGGATGTTGAATTCCCCTACGTTTAGATAAGCGAAAAAACAAGTAATAAGCGCGACGATAAGAGCGCAAACCTCGTTGTTCCGACGCAGCTTTGAATTTACACGTCGGCCTCTTTTTTTTCTTCTTTTTTTCTCCACTTTGCGCTTGTTTCGTCGGTCGTAACAATTTTTTTTCCGTAAATCCAGCTCACCGATGTCTGCGGCGTGTCTATTTTTTTTTTTTAAACCGCTCGCAAGGTCAATTTTATATCGTTTCGAATAGCGGTGCGTGCATGGAGATTGGATTAATGGCCGCTCTCTCTTGAGCGGCTAAACAATGTCATTGAAGAAACGGCAATAAAAGCCGTTATCAGATTTTTTATTGCTAGGTTTCCTCTTTCTTCGACTTGCAAGCGCGATTGCGGCTCTTTCGAGGATGCCTCGACGGCTGTAATGAGGGATTTAATTGTAAAACTCGTAAGGTAAAAGTACCGAATTTGGACCGTTTTTCGTACCTTGTTTTGGGCGATTGTCTATATTATTTGTTTCTGTGACCTTTTTAAGTTTTTTTTTTTA
>JAPYYQ010001865.1:0-34247 GCA_030522585.1 Anagyrus pseudococci
GTCGGGCAAGCCCCAATAAAACTGTGCAAACTTGCAGCCCTCTCTCGCCTCCCGAGCAACTTTACCTGCGACCTCTCTGCGAGCCCTCCTCTCGGCTTCTGCCTATGCGTTCTTTGCGGGGCCAAAAAGACATGCGCGCGCGGTACCAAAGGAGATGGGGAAGATGCCCAACGTCGGACGGGCTGAGTCCGCGCGATTACCCGGTGCAATAAAATTAATATTGTTTAAATGCGGTTTGCTAAGGCGGCGGGACCTTCTCTCTCTCACTCTGACCCCCGATGCGGCCCTGCACAAAGGCTCGAGACGAACGCGGCTCCGAGTGCGCCCTGTGCACGCGCACCTCTTAATCTTTTTCTCTCTTTTCACTTCTCCTGCGCCTGTACTTTTTTTTCAGAGGAGGGGGTGCGAGGCAAAAAAAACGCGCCGTTTAGAGCTCGTTCTTTTCTCTCGTTCCCTCAATTGTCTTTTTTGTTCTTTGTTTCGCCGCGCTTTTTAAACCCGGTACACTGTGGGGGTGGCTCGATGTGATCGGCGAACATTGGGGCGATGATCGTTGAAAATCGGCGAGCAGAACTGTGGTATAGACGTCGCGATGATAACAGCGACGATATGTGCTCGTCATGTAATAATCTGCGCCGGTATAACCTTACGATTTTTTTACGCAAGCTCGCCTGGGATTTTCTCTCTCTTTTTCTCGCGGCTCTGCGACGTCTCTGCGCGCTGCGATAACGTCTTCCTCTTCCCCCCTGCGCTCTCGCGCTAGAGCAGGTGTAAACAAGCGAATGAATACTTTGGGATTAACTTTCGTTTAATTGCCCTCTGCCTCTCTCATTTTTAACTTCATCTTCTTTTGTTTTTTCTTCGTTGTTTTTTTTTTTTTTTATATATATATATTTGCGCGCCCGCGCAAGTTTTCCTGGTTTCCATTTTTCGTTTCGTGTACCAGCCGCGTACGAAATTGCTATACGTGTATATTTTATATAAACAAACAAAAAAAAAGGCGAATCTTTGCTGAATCGTACAATTTAATGGACATACGTGCCTTGTACTTTTGAGCGCGGTATAATGTCCTGCTGCCCGCTGTTGTGCGCGTTGTACACAGCAAGGCAAATTTACGATATAGCCGCTTCGTTCGCTGAAATGCTTGCCTTCGAAACTATCTCTTCGCGCGTTCCCCGCGAATATCTTCCAAAATTCGCTTCCAAATAACGCTTATTTTATTTTATTTTTTTTATTTCTTTTTCAAAGACGCACATGTGTACAATTAAACTAATACGACGGCGGATCAAGGATTTTCGCGACGTAAAAAGTCTTATCAATCTTTAAACTGCGTAACATTTGTTTTGCTAAAAAAAAAAAGAGAAATACCAGGCCGAATCGCAATTGTATCGCGAGTTTTATTTTTTTGCTCTCTCTCTCTCTCTCTCTCTCTTTTCGTTTATCACCCAATAAGCATTTAAACGCCAATGTTTGTTTGGTAAAGGAAAATAATTCTGCAAAAGTACATTAGACGAGCGATTAGAAAACGGAAAGTACTTGTATACTTTTTAAAATTCGGAAATTCCCGTTGATACAATCCAGCAATAATGAAGCCGCGGCAGCCTTGTGGCCGCCGAAAACTGAAGGCCCTCGTGAAGCGCGGGTCGAGAATTTGGAAAACCCGGATAGGGCGGCGCTCGATAAAGACAACGACGACGACATTTGAGAGAGAGAGAGAAGGAGAGAAGTATATATGTGGATGAGAGTCCGCTTGGGAGTGATGTTGGCGAGAGAGAAGAGAGAGAGAGAGAGTAAGTCTAGAGAGCGAGGAGAGGTTGCGATGAGCGCAAAGGGCTTTTAGGCCCTAATTTTATGTAAAGATATGAGCGCGGAGAGCCGCGGCTTATGGGCGTTGTTGGCCCCGGCGTGCCATCAGTCCGGATCCCCCAGGTGCCGTAATCCAGCCCAAGAGCCGCTCCTTCTCTCCTCTATATTATGTGGCCGCGTGCGCGTCTCCATCACACTCTGACTGCGTGGGCGCGCGTAGCTCTACTCTCCCCCCCCCCACGGCTGCAGTATAACCGGAGCATAAAGAATCGCGCCCTCGCGTAGAAGCTCCGCTCCTGGAACTTGGGCCCTAGCCGATTCTATAGCGATCTTGGAGACGTCGCCGGGTATCGGGGAGGAAGAAGGAAAGCCCGGCTTTCTTTTCTCGGACGACTGGAAAAAGAGGACAGCAGCAATAACGCGGCTGAGGAAGAAGGAGGGAGTCAACAAAAGGCATAGAGAGCCGTATGTGTAGGATATCGGGGGAGTAGCGATAAGTGCGCACATGTGTAGTAGACGCGTGTGCGCTGCTCTCACGGCCCGCGGCAGACTCTCTCGCGGCTCTGGTCTATACGTGGGCCGAGGCCGGCGTGTGTCCGCCGCGCTCGCTCCGAGCATGTACACCTATATATCTCCGCGAGAGTATTAGACGAGGGAGAGCGTGCATGCCGAGTGCGAGGGCTGTCGAAGGAGGCGGCCCCGCGCGTCCAGCATATACGTAAGGGGGTATAGCGTGTGCGCGCGAGCGCGATCGAGGCGCAGCAGAGGCAGGCCTGCGCGCGAGAGAGAGCTGGCTTTATTTTATTGCGAGTGGTGTGCCTCGTAAAAAAGGAGGAATAAAAATAGAGAACATTTTTACAAGTCGATCATTAAAGTCGGCTCTCTCGCTCGAGAGAGAGAGAGAGAGGGAGAGCGCGCCGCGCGCGAATAAGAGAGAGATGTATATATATCCGCCAATTATAGCGTTTCTCCCTCTCGCTCCTTTTTCCATATCAAAGCTTCGCGGCAGCGGCATAGGCAGCGACGCCGGCCTTCCGCGTCGGCTCTCTACACCTCCTTCTCTCCCCCTGCAGCGCTGCGGTTCTGCAACCTTCCCGCGGATATACTCGCACACATGCCCACCTCCTCCTCCCCTTGGCCGCTTTCTTTTCCAGCTTTGGCGCACGTAAGCAAAGTCCTCCTCCTCCCGCCACCCGTTGCCCCTTGCCCGTTTCTATATATCTCTCTCTCATGCTCGTTCCTTTCGGAGCCGCGCGCGAACCTCGGAAAAGTTTCGTCTGCGCGCGCCGGCGAGCCGTAAACCGATTTACCTTTTTTTTTTAATGAGCCATTCGCGTGAGCTGCGCGCGCGCACATACAGACAAGACAGAGCGGCCCGATAATGCGGCCCCGACAGTGCCGATCGAAGGGCGAGCCCCGCATAATGAGCCGCCGCGGGCTCGCTTTTTTACGCGCGGCCACCACTATATACGTATAGCTCTCCCCTTCCAGCCCTCTTTTTCGCTCTTCGATAACACGCACAAATGTATACGCGTCTGCTCGACGCGCACACACACGTGCACTCCCGCTGCTCGCTTCCCGGAATCTGGGCCACGACGTTTTATTCGCTCCTCCTTATCCCCTGGATTTTCGTGAGAAGTGCCTTCGCGATTATCGCTCTCTCTCTCTCTCTCCCTCTCGGCCCACACGTGTCCTCCTTAATTCACGCGCTTTTGATGCACGTCCATACGGATCCGTAACGGCCTGACCCTTCCCTTATCCCTATTATCTTGATCTCCCCCCCCCCCACCTACTCTTCCATTCTCTTCTCCTCTCCTCTCTTTCTGGCTTTGTTGTTAATTCATTTCTCGAGAGGATCTTATGTGTATACGCAGGACTGTTTTTCTCTCGTATCCTTTTATGGCCACGGCCAACTCGGTCAGCGTATAGTTTGTGTTCTTTTTTGCGTTGTTAAATAAGAAAATGAAGGATGTATATAGGGATGGCAATTAAAACAGCTATATAATAGACGTTGATCTGAATAACGAAAATTGGATGCGATATTCACTTGTTGTTACGATAATTCGAAAAGCAACCTAGTCCACCGGCAAGTGCGTTATTTTATTTGGCACATGGAAAAGGGTATGGCTCACTGGCATAATCCGAGAATGAGGATATAAAGCTGACGAGTCGCAAAAGAGTTATTGTGTTGACTGAAAAGAGAAGTATATGGGCAGTGAGGAGGCACACAATAAAATTGGGAAAACCGATGGATTCGGCCCGGTAGTCCGTGCGGCGCCATAGCGAAGTGCCGCAACGTCAATGGACACTGCCTCTACATACAAGCACAGACGAAAGAGTTGCTGCGTCTCTCCGACGACTAATGAGCGCGTGATTATTTAACATTCTTTGTCCTATCCCCGAAACCTTCCACCCTCTCTTTCTCTCGCTCGCTTCTGCCTTTATTTTTATAGGCTACAATAAATTACGAGTTTATTTGCGCCTCGTAACCCCTTCGCTTCGGCCACCATGCTCTCTCGGTGCAGCGCAAAGGATATATAGCTGCGCGAACCCCGTGTCGTCCCGCCGCCACCATTGCACGCGCGCGCGAGCCTCGGCTGCAATAAATGCTTTTCCAAAACCATACGGACTAGATAATTAGGAGAGCCGGACGAAAGCGACTCCTTTGTCGCTGTTAAACTTGCCCGGCAATTAATTCATTGCAGCCGTAAAAAAATTAGTATGGCCTTTTCAATCCTTATACACTTTATATATATATACACATAGACACCATTGCCAGATTTCAAAAAGTCAGTTCGTAAACTTGACTTTATTTTTCGACGTTTAAATCTATACAACGTGCGTGTTTCTTTTATCTTAATCTCTCGATTATTTTTTACTCTATACGAACCTAGAATATTTGATGATAGAATGACAAAGAATAATTTAATTACTCGTATGAAAATCGAAAAATTTGACGGTTTAAAAGTTCATAAAATATTCCAATATATCGTACAAATTTATAAACAGTTTAAAGATATACAGATCGTCTTTAAAGCTCTGCACAACTGCTCGTGTACCATCAACATAAATTATTCGGCCATACAATAGAGTGTATTGTACCAGCCAATCATTATTACTCTTTTACAGCGACAATACGTTTAAATACTCGTTTATGTTCAAACGACTTTTTACACGGCCCAACTATTTCTCACGAGCATTATACGTAATCGCGAGAGACGCGTTAAAATTCATCCCACGCGACTGCGTATAAAAATATGTCCCACCCGTATATATATAACAATAAATAATCTCTGCATCAGATTTAAAAAAAAAGATCTCGATACTTCGACGATATTATTAGCTCGACCGCTCCGTGATGATTTTTCTCAGGCGTAATTGTTGTATATGCGCATTTTACGAGAGCCAGTAAATAATGAACGGTCGAAATGATGAGGGGGGGGGCCAAAAAAACATGCAAGAGTCGATTGTTGGGCAGTACGCGCGCGGGGATGCACATAAACGAGGGGGAAGGGCAAAGGACGTCAAGCAAATGAACAGTTAAGCCGGTCGAGCTCATTACCGAGTACTGAGGCGCAGGAGAAAAGCCGGCTTACCTACTGTATAAGGTGCCCGTTCTTCTCTCTCTCTCTCTCTCTCTCTCTCTACCCCAATAAGGCCAATATAAATGTAGCCGAGAAAGATGCGCGCGCGCGCGCAAGTTTCGACGGTTTTCAAAAGGAGCGCGCATCTCGAGCGTCTTTCGAGCGGCCGAAGTTGCGAGAGCGTAAATAGTGCAGGAGCAAGCCTGCGTGTATGTGTGTGTCAGAGAGAGAGAGAGAGAGAGAGAGAGAGAGAGAGAGAGAGAGAGAGAGAGAGAGAGAGAGAGAGGAGGAAAGAAAGATCTCTTTTCGGCTTCGGCAGGTCAGCGTTCTAATTGGTTAATTGCACGGCAATTGACGAAAGTACAGTTAGGTGACGGCCGGCCGACTACGTGCTACGCATAATAGAAATATAACGTCGGAGAGCCGATTTTTAGAGCAAATTTTCCCCCGATGACGAGTGTGCTACGTAGGCTCTGCTCCTGCTTTGACAATGCTTCGGAGATGTGCCGGCAAGGGTCTTGACGCATCCCCTCCCACTTGGGGCCCTTCTCATCACACTTGCGCACCGAGTAAGGGTCTCTCTTTCCCTCTAAATACGCTACTTGCCGATTCCCGCTCCATTTTTAAGTCGTCGACTTAGCGCCGTCGAACGCCCGCACTTTTACAATGCTCCCGATGTTTCTTCAGACTATAGACTTCTTTTTTTCTTTATTTCGTTTTAGAGCGGCCCTCTCGTTTCCAGCCGGACGCGCTAGATAAATAAAAAAGCGAGCCCGAGCCGCTTGTGTATCAGAGGGATCGCCAGCAGAGCGACGCGGCTGCTGCTGCTGGGGAATTGTATTTTATACGGAGCTCTGATCTCGTTGTGGCAATAGACGTGTCGCGTCGGTTATGGATAACAAGCCTCGGCCTTCTATTCTTCACCCACTGCTATCTGCAGCGCTGCTTGGTTTCTCTCTCTCTATAAATATATTTATGATGATTCTCAACTAGTTAATTATAGTTTGCAGAGTTTAAAGGCACACGCTTTTTCTTTCTCTTCCCCTCCTGTGTACACGTCTTCAATTCAGGTAGCCAGCCGATTGTTTTGGTACTGCTATAAGTGTTTTATTGATATTGTAATGAATTTATCGCGCTTATTTTCTGGACAATTGGCCTTTCTTTTTTAAATGCATTTTCTAACCGGCTGCTTTACTTTTTTGGATTATTTAAAAGGAAAAATATTTCAAGTTGTTAATTCGTGCGCGAGCGTATGAAAAAGTTAGTTTCAAAGGTTTTTTCTTCTTTTAGTATAGAGTTTGAAAATTAAACAAAAAATGAAAAGGTTCACGGACAGTTTTTTAGAGGGAATTTTATATTTTAACAAATATATCGCGAAAACATCAACGTTATAGTATCGAGTGATTATTAAGAAAATTCAAAATTTCAGTGTAAAAATGCAAAGTCAGCGACAAAAACGTAAGAACATTATGTCCACAGTCAAAAGGTTACAGTGGGCCAAGCCGTCTAGTTAAGCTACAAGTTCGGTCCTATGGGGACATTAAAGTAGCGCTTAAGCAGATTTGGAGGCTAAACTATTGTCGAGATGCTCAATATTTTGACACGAAACTTGACTTTGCCACTCAGCTCGGAGGCTTAACCATTGTAATAAGATTACAGTACTAAGATCCCGGAGTTTTAGCCGATAAATTTATTAACCATATATACGACTCAACTTGTACTTCTAATCTTAACAACAACATGTAGCTAATGATTTATTTATATCCCCATCTCTTGAATTTCTTCAAACTCGTATATATTATATTTATCAATGAAATAAAAATGTTGTAACAAGTTTATTAGTAATAACCACTTTCGCCGCGGCAACTCGTACAACTTTTCTTCAATGTATATATTTATATTACAATATTCAAAGTTGCAGTAAATACCAATAACGCATAATCTCGACTCGTATATATGAATAGAGTAGACCGGAAAGATAGTATCGAAGAATAAAGTGGAAAATCATAAAGATTATTCCAAGTTTCGTTGGAAAAATGATTGGTAGAAGTAATGAAAAAGTTACGCGAGGCTGAATCAACGAACAAAGTGTATTCATTTGGCGTAACTTGTATATTATCGTGGCGCAATAAGTGTAACTTCGGTAGGCTGATGAATAATTGCTTATAAAAAGAGACAGAGAGAGAGAGAGAGAGAGAGAGAGAGAGAAACAGAGAGGAGAGGGCGATAGCGAGGAGATATTAATCGTAAATCGCGGGCAATTTTCGGGCCTTAAATCAGCGCGACTCTCGCGGTGTACACCGTGATTTATGAAAGCTCGCCGGTGTAAGCCCGCCACGCTGGCGAGAGCCCGTGGAATACGCTGCCGCCGTCGCGTATACGTGCACACACAAGCTCGTGCACATTTCGAAATATCGCGCTTGTCTGCAATAAAACCTCTCTACCCTAGACTGTATGTGCATTCGGCTTAGCGCCTTGGGGCCTACGTACATATACACATTCGAATAATATACCCATGGATGTGTGTGCGTTGTAGTTGTAGGCTTTAATTTTTGCAATATTTCTAAGCCCCCCCCCCTTTGAGAGAGAAAGATTGCTCGTTCTATACGATTCGACTTTCCCTTATTGCTGTTTAATTCGGATCTTTAACTCGCCGGTGGAAGATGTAGACTTTTAACCTTTTACCAGCTGAAACTATATATGCTGTTGTATATAAAAAAGTGTACGGTGTATATGGTTGTTAAATAAAAGCAAGTAGTCCAAATTGTCAATGACTTTACGACAAAAAGAGAGCTGCAACGTTCATTTAACCGGAGTCGAGGGAAAGAGAGAGAGAGGAAGCTAAGGTTGGGTTGCCGGGGGCCGTCGAGAAAATGCCGCATACGATTTCGGGCGCATAACTGTTGTTTTGCCGAAAAGGCCGGGAAGAATAAGGCTAAGAATGAGCCTGTGAAAGAAATTGTGAAAGGCAAATAAGTCACGTTTTATGCTCGAGCGCAGTAGCTCGGCTCGGCATAAAGGGCCGGGTGTACAACAAAATTAATAAAAATAAAGGGACCCCAATAAAATTGTTAAAAATCCATAAATATATATAAACGCGTTGGCCCGTACCTGGGCTGGAACTTTGCTCTTTGGGGGTAAAGCGAACTCTCCTGCGACAGGGAACGAAAAAGAATGGGAACAGCGGCGAGGGAGAGAGAAGAACTACTAATTGTGCACGAGTTTGTTAACTCTCGAGTTATCCAAGGGGAGAGCCGAGTGGGTCGCGGGCTAGCGGGACCAAAATGGGCCCACAGCCACACGAGCAGAGGAAAAATTGTCCGAGAGAGAGACGCAGCATCAGCAGCAGCTTTTACCTGGAGACCCGATGACAGATTATTATATTTCGGAAGAGTTTTATGAGCCCAAGGGCAGGAGGCCGTTTACTTCGGCAAGTTCTGCTCCTGCTGACCCTATGCCATAGCGACCGGTTCTCCCTCGGCCCTCCCCGCAACTGTCAAGAAACGTTACTCCGGCATAATGGACCCTAGAAGCGGTAGAGGATGCCTCCCGATGGCCCCGTACTCAATAGACTGATTGTTTCGCCAAAAATATTATGACTGACCGGAAAGAATCGACGCTCGTCTTACGGTACTTTACCCTCCCCTCTCGCTCCCTCAGCACTATCCTCCTCTTGCTTCTTTTACCCTCCGGACGCAAGTGGAAAATTTTTCAAGCGTCTTCCCAACGTCTCTTTTTCTTCTTCGTTGTTTTTTTTTTGCAATTACCTTTGTAGTTTCGACTTGAACTGTTCCAACCGAGCAAGTTTTTAATGTCGTTTTTTTTGGTATTCCATGAAAAACGTATACTCATCCGCTTGAAATTTATTAAACCGATAGGCCGAGTTGACAATAAAGAGAAGGAATTAAGAGAATGTTTGCCGATCGAGAGCTTATAATCCTTTTGAATGAGGATTTTAAGCAGGTGGATAAGCTATCACATTACGGCCACACGGCACACCAGTTTGAACTTCTTCAAAACCTAATCTTACTCGGATTTCTTCGGGGAAACAACGAGGCGTTGCAAGTAGTTTGTAAAATTACGAAAACATATATCTCTTTGATGCTTGCAAAAATTTATTTTTTTTTTTAAAAAAAGAGAAAAACAATAAAAATATAAATAAACGTGAAAAATAAATCTGATGATATGTTGATGAAAAACAAGAGGAGGAGCATTAGCATTACCGAGATTGTCCCTAATTTTTACAATAAGCATCTGCATTGAGTCCAAACGAGGGATGATGATGGCCACGCTAAATGTCCATGTTGTGTAAAATAATAACGAGGACAAAAGGAAGTTTTTCGCAAGAAGTGAGAGGGAGCGAGAAGTGAAGGGGAGGGGGAGGGCAGAAGAGGAAGAGGAGGAGGGGGGGCGGACGATGAGTACTGCATATCCACGGCGGTTTATCGCGACTTTGTCGGCACGAGTGTACAGCCGCGCCCGTGGGATGCGGCAAGACGAGCGCGGGGGGGGGGAGGCAAGAGAGAGGAGCAGAGAGCGGAGAGAGGCGGCTTGGCGCGCGACGCCATCGAGCCGTGCCGGATTGGCCGGGCGCCGCGTCGTTCTGGAGGGGAACCGAGTTGGCCCGTCCCTGCTCGGGCGGAGCCTGCGCGCACCGCTCGGCCTCGTCGTCGTCGACCATCGCCGTTTCCACGGCGCACGCACAGCCGCACAGCTACACCTCGAGAGGTAGAGCGTAGGAGAAGGGGGCCACGCTGGGGGTAGGGGAGCAGAGCCGCCGCCGTAGCCCAGCTGTCTCTCTCGCTCCCTCGGAGCTTGGAGCTTCGGCCGAGCTTGTTTGCGGCTCAATTGCAAGAACGCCAGCGCCGAGATAGAGCCGAGGGAGAGAGAGCTGTGCGATCCGCCGCCGCCGCCGCTGCTCCATCTCGTCCGCTCGATTATTTACATAGGCCTGCTCGAGGAGTAAAGAGCCCGCTGCCGACAGAGAGCGAGAGGAAGAGAGGCAGCAAGTGAGAGAAAAAAGCGCGAGGAGAGCTGCTCCTCTCGAGAGAGAGGGAGAGCAACACAAGTGCCAAGTTCCCAGGAATACCCCAGTATATCCGAGGATTCCGGAGTCTCTGGAGCGGTGTTTGGACAACCATCAGAGTGGTGCGTGGCCGCGATGTGCAAAGTGCTCAACCCCTCGTGATTAGTCGTGTCAGAAAGAGAGAGAGAGCCCGAGACCAGGCAAGGGGCTTATTTTGCACGTAAACTAGAGACGAATACGAGAGATTGAAGGATTTAAAGTGACGATTAAGCGAGAGAGGCAGTCGGCCGACGGTAGTGTGTCTTGGGCCGATCGGCCTGAAGCAGAGGGCCACTCGCCCAGCTCCGCCGGATCGCGAAAGTAGAAGCTGCGCCGGTAGTAACAGTAGCTAAAGTAGCTGTAGTGTCGAGTCGCTCGTCAATCGGTCGGGATGACGGCCGAGATCAGTAACATGGTGTCGTATTACGGCCCGGTCTACACGGGCAGGCAGCAGTCGCCGCTGTCGACTCAGCCGAGCCCCGACGAGACGAGCCCGAGCGGCGTGCCGCAGCAGCTGCCCCCGGCCCCTGGCCTCACCGAGGTCCAGCTCCAGCAGCAGCAGCAGCAACAGCAGCAACAGCAGGCTCTGTCGGCCGAGAGCCAGCAGTGCGCCTGGTACGGCTACGGACACATGCACCCGGCAGCCGCTGCGGCGGCGGCTCACCACCATCACCACCACCACCCGTCGGCAACCGCGGCCGCGGTCGTCGCGGCCCAACAGTACCTCGAGCACGACGTCTCCTCGCTCTGGTCCTCCCATCCGCACAGCCACTACCTCCACCAGCAGTACCAGCAGCAGCAGCAGGCGTACCAACAGCAGCAGCAACAACTGCAGCAGCAGCAACACCCGCCACCTCAGTCGCTCCAGCAGCAGCAGCAACAGGCACTCCAGATCAACTCGGTCCAGTCGCAGATCGAGTGGAGCGGGGACGAGGGCAACAACAACAATGGCAGCAACAACGGCGTGGGCGCCGGCCTGCCGAGCCCGCCGATCACCGTCAGTGGCAGCGAGGTCAGCAGCCCTGGCACCCCCACCACACCCACCAACAACAACAGCATCAACGCGGCCAACAACAACGCCACCCCGATGCGACCTGGACAGAGCAGGAGTCCCTACGAGTGGATGAAGAAGAACACCTACCAACCCAATCCAGGTAAGTTTTAAATTGTCAAACAACGACTCCGCCCCACCCCCCCCCCCCTCACCATCAACACTGCTGACCCACGCAAGAATCTCTATCTATTCGTTATTTTAATACCGGAAGATTGACTATAGGCAATTTGATATTCACCTAGACGTGCATACGTTTCATTGCGACGTTTGGAGTACAAACTAAAAATTTACGAGGCTAAAGATCAACAGACCGCAGCATGTCTTTTCCAAAAACAGTCGATGGAATTTTAACGAAGTAACGTACATATACGCATATATATGTACAAGATTTCAGATTGTTAGAAGGAAAATTGTTTAATAAAATTGGATATGCCGTATCTGATTTCGCTTTAATTCGATAAACTCCGCATATTTTCATTAAGCAACCCACGATTGGGTAATATAATGAATATTCGTAACCGACGAACATCTAGTAAAGTAATTCAGGAATTTACACGCGTCGTTATTTGTAAATTGGCACGAAAACTATATACCTGCGGTGTTTACGTTTTAGACTCAACGCAAACTTGTGTCCGTGTATACGTCGGACACATCAAGCCGAGCGATTGTTATTCTCGTGAAATATCTGACCTAGTCGTAGAGTTTACATCGAAGGCCGCAAACGCCGAAAAGTGATTATAAACAAACCGTTCATTCAGAAATCGGAGCAACTCTCGAGCCATCCATGGCTAAAATTTGATTCTCGTTACCCGATTATAATTTATTCCATTCGCAGCACCTGCCCATACCATTTGTTCGAAAGAAAATTATTATAAATATATATAATTAAAACGCGATTGCCACTATACCATCGTCATCAGATAAACACACACAGAGATCGACTTTTCTCTCTATTACCGATCCCTGTGAATTTGGGAAAATATACGAGCCACGTGTCTCACGCGCGAAAACCGAGCTAGCGTCGGTAGACAGACGCTCACAAGCACACATACAGCGAACGGCAGTTTTGGGGGAAAAAAACCGGGAATACACATTTGGATATAAAGGGACGTGTACGAAAAACGCGCAAACAGAGGCCGGAGTTTAACAATCGGGCAAACATCTAATTGCAGTCAAATATTTGGGAGATTATCGCCGGCAGAGGCAACTCGTGTGTGTGTCTCTCTGCTTCGCGTCGCAAAGTCGCGTCAATGCCATCCGTATAAACCAGGGCCATGCTTATGATGGTTACAATTTTTAGGCTCAATTTATCAAGGCTCGTTAGGCGCGTGTCTTTCAGTCGGAAATCTGCTCTCGAAATTCGGAAGCACTCGGCTGATTTACAGCTGGCTGTCGTAAGGACGCTTCTTCAAACAGACTGCTCTCTCTGCGGGACACGTTAATTAATTTTGTACATCTCGTCCTGCTGCTACTCCTCTTTCTCTCTCTGTATATCTCTACCTTTGATAACAATTCGTCTACCGCGTTTGGGATGGAAATGGAAAATTGTTGAAATTAAGAGATAAGCAGTTTTGAAGAACAGAAAAAAATAACGAGACAAACGATTGCATATCGGTAGCGTCTAAAAGTTTAGTAAAGAAAGCCGATGAAGAAAAAAGAGCCGCGGCGAGGCACACGAACATACACGTTGTAACCGCGTATATCTCCCGTAAAATCGCGTGATCTCGAAATTCGTTATCGTGACGAGCGGCGACGGCGCTCGTTATCGCGCCTCGCAAGATTAAATGAAAAAAACGCCAGAAACAGAAGAAAAAGAAACGCTCGCAGCTCTTGTTTATAAGACAATGTGTGTAATTAAACGTCAAACCTACACTGCGACGCGGCAGAGCACATTATACAGCTATTCCAGCCGCTTATAACGTGTGTATAGGTACAAATGCTCATCGTTCCATAAATACACGCGTGTGCGTATAAATTTATTGTTTGCGTCACTCGTGTGTTTGTCGAATATTAAGTTATTTTGACAAGGAAAAAAACACACAAAAAAAAAGAGAGAAATAAGAAAAAAAGAAACAAAAATGTTAAGCTCTATGCCTCTTTTTTGAGAAAAAAAAACGAGCCGCGGGCGGTGGACTGAAGGTTGTCGGCGGCCAGGGCTGCCAATAAGTTATGACACTTATCTCTGTTGTTACAGCGTGTAACATTGCGAACGCAACAGCCGCAACATCAAATCCAGCCCTTCATGATCTCTGCACCTTAGACGCTCTTGGTACGCAAAAAAAAAACAATAATCAATTTTACAAGATTCGCATTTATGTACATATATATCAAAAGGCTACTTTTTTATTACTGTTTTTTTTCATTCTTATTTGTTTATAGTAATCGATGTTGTCTTGATGTACGTCCGTGTGTATATTCTCTTGCAGTTTGTTCGTTTTCTTTTTCGAAAATTTTGAGTTTCATTTCATCCACGATTCTACACATGCATGATTGTTTATTCTCCTTAGTGTCCGACGGCATAGACTCACTTCATTCAATTCAATAACAATTTTCCTGACGTTTCAAGTGACGTTGTCGTTGCATGATCTATGTAATAATTATCATATTTACGAATGTATAAAATGTCCATTTTCCTTCGATATAAAAATTAAAAAAACAAAAATTGTTCAATGAAAAATAAGTCCATCGCAAGTAGTCATGACCAATAAAATACCGGAGAACACAGGCGCGCACGCACAGACGAAAAAAAAAAGAGAATAATTGGAAAAGAGGGCGGGCAGGAGAGGGTGGTAGGATAGGAGCGGTCTCTCGTTCACTTCTCACGATATCTTGCGCAACAAAGCTCTATCTTTCTCTCTCGCTCTCCGTCGAGTCGTAAAGCAAAAGAAAGAGTGGCGCGAGAAGGAAGGAAGAGCCTCGCGGCGGGGGAGCTTGATGTCGGGCGGCCGAGAAAATGATGGCAATTGAAAATCGTGGAAAGCCCGAGAGAAAGAGCAAGGGAAAGAGAGAGAGAGGAGGCCGAAGGAGGTGAATACTGGGCGTTCTGCCATTGTCGCGGCAGAGGAGTACATAGACAAGAGGATAGCGATGGGGGGGGGGGGAAGAAGAAAGACAGTGGCGTCGGTTTCCCATTCGGCCCGGATGCATATATAGGATACAGATCCCGATGCCATTCGCGGCCGGCTGTGGCGGCTGCCTGGCGGGCTCTTCCCATTAAATTCCAGCTCGTTTTTATTCCCCTCCCCCTTCCCTCCGCGCGGCCACCTCTTGTATACTTACTCCTTCCTCGGAAGCAGCAGCAGCAGCAGGAGGAGGAGCAGTTGGAGAAGGTATAGCGAGAGAATGGCGAGGAAGAAGAAGAAAAAAAAAGGACTCTGGGGGTTGAGTTGGCGGCGGGTTGAGGGAAGGGGGGGGGGGGCGAGGACGCTTGCGTGTTGCACGCCGCCGCCGCTGCCGCTTTCCAGCGGCTGACTTTTCTTCTCCGCTCCCTCGGAATCGCGTTCGACCATTATCTGCATTTTATGGTTATATTGCAGCCGGGCAGCGGCTCTGGCGGCGGCAGCGCGCTTTATGAAGCCACGCGGCTTCTACCCTTCCCCCGCGTCGTCCTCCGCTCCCCTGTTCTTCCTTTCGCTCCGAATACGTGAATTACAATTTCGTCTGCGGACTTCTTTCTCTTCGCTCCTTCTTCTATTCCCATATATCTCTTTCTCTCTCTCTCTCAGCTGCAGCTATAGGCTCTCTGAATTTTTTCTCCTTTTGTATATAACGCTCCTCCCAGCTCGTTCTCCCCTTTTCAACTTTTTCTACCAGACCCGTGCGCATACGTATACACGTGCGTTCGCGAGAGTTTCTTTTCTCTCGCGTACAACGGCGCAGCAGAGTTTTCCCGTGCGTGCGCGCGTATACTTGGCCTCGTCAGAATCTTTCTCTCTCTCTCTCGCAGCTGCAGACACGCGATATATACGCATCCGGAGCCGCGAGGCTATCCGCCATTTTGGTGAACGCTCTCGCGCGCGGTCCCCCGCGGTCTTTACGCGGCAGCAGCGGCCTATAAGCAGTATTGCAGAGGCCTTTATAACCAGAGTGCTCTTCGGAGTACGTTTCGAAAGCGGCCGCGCTTTGCCCGCTAAGCCCCCCGGATAATTCGCCCGTGTGTCGTTGTCGAGATAATGATTATCCTGCATTTGCGCGGCTCTCGCCCCCCCCCCTCGACACATCCCGCGCGTGGATGAGCCGCTCTTTGTTTATCATCACCACCGCCAAGCAGGTTTATCGCTTTGTATACGCGTGACTCTTTCTCTCTTTCGGCGTGATCCCCCCCCCCCCATCCCTATTGTCATCGCAATTTATATATCTTTTTCCCGACGCACCTTACACACCGCGCTACGTCGTGTAATCACCGACACATAGGCTCTCCGCTCTTGCGAAACGCTTCTTTTTTTCATAAACTCCCTCCCTTCCGACTCGAGCGCATTTATTTCCTACTCCGATGTCGACGTACGATCGACGTGCTATAAGCTGCTCCTACACACACGCGCTCAAGCCGATCGTAATATTCGCGAACAATAAAGCCTCGTTAAACGTCCCCATACCCGAGGAAAAACGTCGCGGTATGAAAAAGAAGAAAAAAAGTACGAGGATAATATAAATGTAAAGCGATGATCTTGAAGGAAAGAGAGACGCGCAAATAACGAGGCTATTAGGACGAAAGATTGTTCGGCGAGACTCGAGTGACGCCGCGAGTCCCAAAGTGAATAGTCGGCTCGGTCCGTCGGACGGTAGCGAAAACCTCTCTCGAAGCTCGTCACGGAGCCCGAGAGTCCCCGGGGCTAGAAAACACCCTAGGAGACACGGCTGTCGGTCAGTCGTTTGACATTTGTTTTGGCAACAATGAGCCCTCAATTAAGCGACCCTAGAGCGACGCGCCTCCTCCCATATTGCCCAAATGCCCCGTGGCGACGGATAACTGCCTCCGGGGCATAAAAGCTCTCTCTCTCTCTCTTGACCCTCCGAATTTTGCGCACTCCATTGCGGTCCCTCGAATACTGCCACTGTCTACCGTCTACCGTGCCACTGTCTACCGTCTGTGCGAACAATCTCGACGTTGCTCGCGTTGCGGCCACTTTGTATATTACCAAGCGCGTGCGTAAATCACATTATTTGCGACACACAGGACGATCGTGCGCCCGGCTATAAGCGCTTACATTGTCATGCGGACGCGATCGGGATGATGGATTGCGTATTTAACGATAAAAACTAGCGCTTGATCCTTATATCTCCATCTCCAACGTGGCGGCGCTATAAGTAGCGATTAATCAAAGAAAAAGAAAAGAAAAAGTACAAGTGATAGATCCTGGGAATTTGCAAGATCACGCTGTGAGATCGATAACCGCTTTCGCCAGCGAATTTTATATAAATACGCAGATACATGGGAAAAGCTGCGCGAGAGAAACGAATGCGAGTAGAATGAGAATGAAGCACGGGTCAAGGGGGGGTGTAGCGAAGGTATCGGATGAGAAAAGGATTGCAGTCATAAAGCCATGAGTGCTCGCGGTCCAAATGAGACGCGGCTGCCGCGAGGCTACTCCCGATTCGCAATGCGAGAGACAACAAAAAAACGTCGATGTAGACAGTGAGAGGGAGAGAAAGAGTCGAACAATCATTGGCCCAGTAATAAATCGGAGCTGGGCGACGCGAGGCTATAAATATAAATACATATCGTCCGCTGGGACGCGTAGCCCTCCCCTCCGTGAAATTTCAGGCGGGCAAAGGAGACGCGAGTTGTGGCTGCTGCCGCCTATAGGGGGATGATGGGAGAAACAAAGCGACTGGTACATCGCGGGCTACAAATGCGAGAGCCGGCGCGCAATAGCGGTTATTGTGATGCCACTGACGAATGGTACCTTGCGGGATGCAGCAGGAGAGAGAGAGAGAGAAGGGAGGGGACGCAAGGTGACTGCTCGCGCCCTGGCTATTTAGGGGAAAAAGACGGGTGTGTGTGTGCGAAGCGCTTCTGTGACGAGAGATGGGGGCGGGGAGGAAGAAGATAGCCACGGGCCGCCAGTATATACTGCCGGCTCAAATAGAAGAATGCCTGAGCGGCAGCGTCGGCGTGTAATGGCCTGACAACGAGTCCCCGGAGTCCCGTTCTAGTCTAGCTCTTCCGTGCTCTCTTCACCCCCCCCCTACACTCCGGAGCACTCGTGGCTCCTGTCTTTCGACGCCCTCGGCCATCTATATCCCCTATTCATATTCTCCTCGTTTTTCGCGCCCCGACGACGTGACGGACCTCCAGAGTGGAATACCACTTTTCTCCCCATCTCTTACTCTCTTGCGCGCACTTGCTCATCCTCGTGCACTAACTCAGCCGCTTTACCCAAACCTTCCTGCTCCCAGATTTTCCGTGAGCTATTATGCTTCCGTCACCTATACTATCTCCCTTACGATTTCTTTATCTCACACAGCTCTGCGTGTATTTAACGAGTTTGTGCGTAGTTCAAAAGAGCATCTTCATCAAATCGAGTCTGGTTAATTCCCGAATCGCATTGATTTATAAGCAAAGCTGTTTTAAATCCGAGAGGCAAGGGAGAAAATAACGACGGCGGTAGCTTGGGCAGTTTAACTCTGAAATACAAATAAAATCGTCATTTTGTTTTTTTTTTTCATTGGCACTTTGGACGGAGGTTATACAGCGTCGTTGTCCCTCTAGCCGCGATGTCTTAATATTACGACTGCGCATAAATATAAAGGCGCGGGCGGGGGATATATTGAAAACAGGTTTCTCGTCACTGAGATACACACCGGACGTTCACACGCGACTTTTTGATTGAGCAGTCAAGCCCCTGCGATTTGCTCGGGGGTTAATGATTAGCAGCGGGGGATGTGAGAGCTCGTTGGGTGCGCGCAGCTTCTCTCTCGCTCATATCCCTGCGCGCCTCGTCATTTCTTGAAGGAATGCCCAGGAATAGCGAGGATTTCTCACGCCTGCGTATATACGTGTTGTACACATGCGCGCAAGATACGGGGGCTTCTGATCGAACATCAAAGGAGCCGACGGCTCCGCTTCATCGCTGACACTGCTGTTTGGGCTCTTCGCAAAGCACACTCTCTTAGCTGCTTTTCAGCCGTACGAATAATTTTACACACGCGCCAAAGTATAGTTTGATAAAGAATTTCGAGTCGCGAGTTTTTTCAAGTTTTCCGTTGACGGCATGTTAATTTTTGGGAAAGTTGCGAGTAATTAACACGCTTGGATAGACGACCTTTTTTCTGCTTGGTTGGTGTTTTCTTTCTAGTATTCTTTTCGTGTTCTATTGTATTTTAACACAAATATAAAATTTTTTGTTGATGATTTTTTTATGCCGTTTTTTAGATTGATTTTGTGATAATTTTGAAATTTCCTGAAACGCAAATTAAGCGGTTAAAAACCTGATAAAATTGCAAAAATTTTCAGCTTAATCTCTGGTTGGTCTTAAGAAATTTTAATGTTGTTCCTCGGAAAGGAAAAATAAAAAATTATCGCTAATCCGCAGATAAAAATCGGCAAAAAAAAGTATTAGAAAAAAAACATTGAAAACGTAGGAACTGTTAATTTACAATGCGCTAATTGTGTTTAATAATTCACAACTTATACATCACATAATCCAAGGAAACATCTTTAGCGCGAGCAGCACTTTTATGCCCGCTATAATTTAATCTCTAAAGCAGACTTTTACCCGTGGGATAAAATAGTAGAGAAAAGAATGTATAAACAAATGTTGGTATTATCTAAAAAATATGATGAATAAGGGATCCTTGAACGTACAACGCTATACATTTGTTTGCTCTCGGCTTTTCGTGGCCGAGGGAACAAGGTGTTACAGTCAACTTGAAAAACAGCGCTTCATTGAACTTAAGTGTCAGCCTATTATCCTTTATCTCGCTCTATTTATCTTATTTTCTCTCTCTTTCTCTCTTTTCGATGTACAAAATTTAAAGACAAAATCAACAGCAAGCAGAGTCGCGAAACGACGAAATTAGTATTTAATGAAAAAATAATTCAAGAGCAAACAAAACGAAAGCTTTAGTTTAATAGTTAGGCGTGTGTTAACCTCTGGTATATGTAGCCCATGGACGTTTGATTATACGGAAGATGTGCGTGTTCAACCGAGCTGGCGCAAATATTTCGAAGGAAGAGAGAAGCAATGTGACTATGGATAAAACGAACCGCCTTCATAATCTTTCATCCTTCGCGCTCTTTTCGTTAACCACGAAATTTCACGAGCTCTCGTGGTTTCTCTCGTGGTTTCGACTTTAATTCACATCTCGACAAATCCGACGTTCAACGTGTACAACGCCGACGTTATTGAAATGACAAAAAAAAAAGCCAACACGCGGTTTGCCACGTAAAAATTCAAACGCGATTGTTAATTCATTTGATCAAAGGCAAAAACTGCGGAGGACGAGCTTAATCTATTCGCGCGTTGGGTGAAAAAAAAAACACATCTAATCGACATTTGCATATCGTCGGCTGAGTCTTTGTGAAGGATACACGCGAAATGATTAAAAAAAAAGGAAGGAGAAAAAAACATATGATTTAACATCTCTCGAAGGTGCTAAGTAATGTTCGAATCGTCTTTGTGGAAGCAGAAGCCGGTATGATCGGAATTTCGATCGGCCGAAATATCTCACTATCGCAAAATTCGCGATAACAATGCAGAATCCATCAACGTCAGATGTTTACGTGATATACATAAATATTGCAAGCGGTTTTTTTTTTGGTGTGATATATCAAGATTTTTCATGTATAGATGTATTTTGTCGATAGCTTATGTAACCCCCCGTTACTATCCTACCGGGCAATGTGCGATGAAATAGCATAATATCGTTCCACCTTACTGTTTATCTTGTTAAATTAACCTTCATCGCCGAGCCCGCTCATTACGAAAACTCGAGTAAAATCAGAGCAAGACAAACGAAAAAAAAAAAGAGACTACGGGCAAACACGACGATAATAGTTTTCAATACGATAAAATTTCATCGTGTCATTATCGGTCGTAAGGATCGAGTAGCGCAGCCCCGTGCCGGCCACTCGAGCACAAAACAGCGTGTAAGCCAACAATGTCAAGTCTAATTGAGCGATCGTGTCGTAGCCGGGCGACGAAGAGCGGGGGGAGGAGGAGGAGGAGGAGGACACCCGTGTATATAACTATCGAGCGGTCGTCGTTGTCGTGTCGGGCCGATGACAAGCTCCGATAGCCGCCACTTTCCCCGTATCTCCGGCTCGTATCTGAGCGTTGAAAAACCAGCCGACGCGCGATAAGCCCTCTCCGCTGTATAATACGTGCGCGGGACAGCTCGAATTCGAGAGAAACGCCGCGATGAAAAGCGCGGGGGATCGCCGCTCCGGAAAGCGAGAAAAGACCACGGGCTAGGCAGGAAGCCTTAAACGGCCTGGCCAAAGGGGGAGAGCCACGATGGCAGAGGATAGAAAGAGTAGAGGGCACGAGAGAGAGAGAGAGAGAGAGAGAGAGAGAGAGCGTGTGATGACGAAGGAGGAGGAGGGAGCCCAGGGGTTCTACGAAGGCCTTCGGTTATCACCGAGTGCCGGATTAGCAAGTGCCGCTTTGATGTCGGCCGCGCGCGGCCACCTTATCTAATCGCGATGCTCCTTCCCCCGCTTTGTCCCCCATCCGGCAAAGAGTGCGCGAACCTCCTTTTTTTCCCCTCTCTATATACAGCCCGTGCACTCTGCTCTTCCTTTCCTCACCTGGCACAGCGTGAACTTACCTATATACGCGTGCAGCCGAACAATTGCGCATTAGCGGACACACTCTTAATCTCCCCCCCCCCCGAGCAGAGGCGTTTGACTTTGCTCGTCGCGAAGGAAAACTTTGCTCGCGACTCTTCAACATCGCCGCATCTATAATACTTTTCGCTCTTGCGCACACGATGAGAGAGAGAGAGAGTAGAGCCGAGAGCGTAATTAGCACACGGAACGACCTGCCGGCTGCTCGCGCGGCCGATGATAAAATTCGTTATCGCCAGGTAGATACCAGGCCGTGTATGCCGTAGCAGCGGTGGCGGCGGCCGACGGGAAAGAAGACGCGGAATAAACAGCCGGCGCGCGCGGCCGAGACTGCTACGTTGGCTAATGCTCTCTCTCTCTCTCTCTCCTCTTTCTTGTCTTCCTCCATCGCGCGTACAGTCTACTTATTATCTCGGCGCGAATGTTTTTTCCCTCTTTGTGTCGGGCTTTAATTCCCCAAAGGCCGCTTTACGGCCGACTTTAGTTATATTCTTTGATCGAGCTGAGCTGCGCGGACGTGTCGCATGTCAGAGCAGCGTGTACACACATGCTCTCGCTTCTTCAATTGTAATCCCCCGTTTAAGCATGCGAGATTAACGCAACAACTAAAGCTTGACGATTAACTTCTATAGGATTTTAACCCCTAAAACGCGAGAAGAAAAGCAAAAATTATTATAATGACGATTATTGTATATCTATACAGCGGAGTTGCGTATATTTTTTATTGACCTCTCGGTATTCTTTTTGACTTCGTTGCAGGCAAGACACGAACAAAGGACAAATACAGAGTCGTCTACACGGAACACCAGAGGCTCGAGCTCGAGAAGGAGTTTTACTCCAGCAAGTACATAACGATTCGCCGCAAAACCGAGCTCGCCGCGAGCCTCGCCCTCTCGGAACGACAGGTAAATAGCGCTAATATGTATATCCGTGCGAAAACACACGTCTCCCTAAATCCGACAAAAGTTGACTAACCCACTTTGTCCCGTTGTTTTTCTCTTTTGCGCAGGTAAAGATCTGGTTCCAGAACCGCAGGGCAAAGGAGCGCAAGCAGAACAAGAAGCGCAACGAGATGGAGCAGCGCGACGTCAAGCCGATCCTCGACGCCCACGGCGTCGCCCACCCCCCGGTCAACAGCATGGCCAGTCTGACCCTGGGAGGCATGGGCATGGGCGGCATGCTCGGCGGCATCCTCCACAACAACGCGGCCTCCTCGCCGCCCCTCGTCGGCCACCATCACCACCACCATCCCCATCACCACCATCAGCACGCGCTCTTCTCCGCGGCGGCCGCAGCCGGGCATCCCCATCATCCCCAGCTGCCCCAGCACTCGGTCCTCGGCGTGTGACCGATTCAACGTTAAAACTCAGCTGTTCGAAGCCGCCCCCCCCCTTCCCTCCTTGAACTCTTTTTTTCCCTCACACACACGTTGCTCGTGAGGAAGAATCGAGAAGCTATCGACTCTTCTTCGGCCAGCGATTTTGTCACGCCTCTAGCCTCTTAACTAGTTGGATGCTTTTGTCTGCTATACTGCACGACAATCTTGGCTGCGGGCGAACGAGCTGCAGCGACGACCGTCGGATATGGATGCGATAACGTTCGCGGAGGATAGTCTTCGCCGGACCAGCTTTGGAAAAACATACTCAGGTGCAGCCCGTCGACATGCGCATTAGAATTTTCGCTTGGATATCGACTCGAGGCAAAGTCGAGGGAATTTCCCAAGGATTTTAAGATTTTACCGGATCGTTCGAGTCACATATAGCTATGGGGAAAATCGTTAAATGACTTGTTGAAATTCGTTGGACCATTGCCGACTCGCGGATATCAAGCGAAAGGAGCATGTTTTTGCAAAGTCCGGTCAATGCGGAGCACATACCAGCAAACTGAGACGACGGTTCAACGCACGTGCGAGTTGTCAAAACGGGGGACTGATCCGCTTCGCTTTTTCCTACGTTTGCCTCGATAACGTAGACGCGGATCGTACGGTCATCGATTTGGCAACAATCGACGCAACATACGGATCGACGCCCACGGCAGCACATCGATTTTGAAAAGCAAAAACAAAACGAATAAAAAATAAATAAATGAAACGAGGGAAAAGAAAGACAAAATCGTTTGTACGCGGCCACGTGTTTACTTCGCATCCGCCGTGCGCGCGGGGGAGGAGAGAAAAAAAAGTAATTTTCAAGTTTGATACAGTTAAGAGATGGACAAAGATGTATCCCTAAGGAGAGCCGGCGACTTGGAACTTTGGAGGAGGAAAAAAAAACACGAAAACTTGGCCGATCTGGCGCGGAGGATCGCGCCGGAGGAAGCAGAGGGAAGAAAGAACGAAGGAGCAGGGATGGGCGTACGCGGGCGTTGGGAGCTGCGGGGCTTCCCCTGTCCCGCAAACAACAAGTATATCTCGAGAGTATAAGGCGTCGCGAGTTTTCGTTTTACAAACTTGAAATTTTAGCTTGCCCACGGAGAGTCGCAAGATGAGGCGAGAACGAGAGAAAGAGCCAAGGCGAGCTGGCACGCGTGTGTAAATATAGAAGCGAAATTTGATTAATTGTAACGGCGTTAATTTTTAATGAAAACTAAACAAAAAAAAAAAATAAACACACCCACACAAACACACACAATGGAACATATAAATAATATAATATAAACAAAACATAAAAAAGGTAGATATATTATGAGAAAATATAAGAGCAGCGCAACAGCAGCCGTTTCGTAGTCTTTAATTACCCGAAGCTTTGCGAGCCAACTTCGATAAATATATAAATCAAGGGCGTCTTTCGGTTCATTAAAATTATCCTCATCGTCGCGTGGATTCGGCACTTCGGACGCGGGCAGTCGAAAGGTCTCGATGGCCTTATGCCTTTCTCGAGCAGAAAGTGAGAGAAGCATGGCCTATCGGGATATTATTAGCCGAAAGCAGTCGAAGTGACGATTGACACTCTAAAAGATAAATTTAATGTAGAGGGGAAAGGAGAGGAGCGGCTATCAAGTGTAGGAATAGGAAAATTAAGGCGGTCGACGATAGCACCCTCTTCCCCCTGGCAGCTGCCTACATTTTGCTTTATCTTGTGTCATTTTAGGAACCGGCGTACGATTGGTTAATCGTTGTTAAAGATGCCTATGCGTTGTTGATGGCGAGAATGAAAGAGAAAGGGGTGAAACTTCAAAGCTTAGGGACGCACTTTTGTAAATAGATTGATAAAGTTAACAAGAAAAAAAATCTAGATGTGATGCTGATATGAAAAATATTATGTTTGGTGCTGTTGTTAGTTAATTTGCGATATTATTTTTATTACAAATACCAACAATATTAACATAATAATAATAATATTATTATTATTATTACTACGATAAATATATATATGAAAATTTATACATATATTATTAATTTAATATTATTTTACTGCGGTTGATTAGAAAATAAGACAGCGCGTTTCGTTATTCTTATGTAAGATTATTTTATTGTAATTATTATTAATATAATTTTTATTATTGCTATTGGAAAATATTTCAGTTAAATCGCTGAAAAAACGAGGAAAATATACCTTTGATAGGTTTTACTATTTTTATACATTCTGGTTAATCCCTCCAGCTTTATTTTATTTATGAATATGAAAATAATAAATATACTTTATACGTCTGACTAAAAATTTTCGATTTTATTATATATATATTTGCTTTTGAATCTCCAAAATTGTATTTATAAATTTCTCATTATATTGTCATACGAATGTTTGTAAAAATACCGTTTTGTAAATTTTTCTCAATATATTGGTCTAACAAAATTAACGATTTCTCTTCTACTTTATCAAAAATAGTTATAATATATAAATAAATGCATATAAATTTTTAATTAATTTATTTGATAGAATATTCATTATGAAAAATATTATCTTTTTACTTGGATGTACAATGTCAATTGTACAATTTTTAAAATTTTGTTGTACTAGTGTTGAGAAATTATTCTGCGAAAATTGTACTACGGTTCCGATATTGTATTTAATAATAGAGGTTGGAATAAGATGTGTATGCCTTAACTATGATAAATTTAAAATTATACATTTAAAAAAAAAGGTTTATAGATAAAAAAAGCTTCAGTTGGAGGGCTTGAAAACGCCACGTGCCTTGAGTATTTTTTTTATATTAAAGTGTTTTCGTTAGTATACAAATATCAACACGTTTATGCTGTTCATATTAAATGTATATCCCATTCATAATATAAGAAACAAAAAATCATGTCTTAGAAATAATTATTAGTCCACGAGCAAGCTGTTAAGATATGTATATGCTTAAAAACGAAAAATTTCATGCTATATACTTTTATCCTGTTAAGAACATGTAAATAATAATATATGAGCGATATTAGCAATTCACATGGAGATAAACGAAAAATCAAGCGACTTACACGAAAGAACGGCACAGATGTACTTTAGCAAAGAATGGATAAAAAAAAATTACCTGCGAACCCATCAATTATTTCAGAATAAAAACAGATTTAATAAACAATGCTTTTTATTATCATTATACAACCCTTACGTTATCCTCTAGATACGGAGCAATTTGAAAAGTTGAGTTAATTTCAATTATGATAAGCCAGAGTTATGTACGCTCATTAACTTTATTTTTGCGACCAACTATAAAATCAGTAATAAATTTAAAATGCAAGTAAGATTCAAATTTACCTACTAAAGACTGTGAGCGTATCGTACAAGCGATAACACTCTCGGTATTGTTGTAATTCAATCAATTACGCGACTTTACATTTTGAGCAGCTTTGATTGTAATCGACGATCGCGGGGCATTGCTAATATACGATTATATACATGATATAAATAACAGCTTTGACTCGTAATTTCTGAATTTCGTAATAAAAATAATATTTTCATTCGTTGTAAATAAAAGTTTAAGCTACACCAGAAGCGTCACGCACAGCCAATTGTCGCAAGGATTAAGTTGCACGTACATAATAAAACAGAACTGATGGCTCGGGAAGCCTCGAGGCAAAAGCGGGTCGTGCGCGAGGGTGTGGGCGGCCACGAGCTTTTTGTGCACTGCCGTCGCAAATTCCGAGGGTCGGGAGATGTAGGAGAAAGAGAGAGAGAGAGAGAGGGAGTTTGGTGGCGACGACGGGGCGCAACGAGTCTCCGGGGGGCCCTTGACTTAACAGCCCAGATCGATGTGTACGAGCATTACGAGCTGGCGTTTCCCCCTACCCCTATAGTAGCCTGCCAGTGCTACTACTGCTGGAGCTGGTGGTGGTCCTCCTCCGTTCGCTGCAGTCTCTTGCCTCATCGACGCACGCCTCGAATGGCCAACTGTGTGTTTCACCGCGAATCTGACTAAGTCTGTGCGGGGGGGGGGGGGGGGGGGGGGGGGGGGGGGGGGGGGAATAGTTCTATACTCGAGGCTAAAATGGGCAGGGGGCGGATGGACTGACTCAATTAAATCTTGCAGGAATCGACGTTCGCGGAAGTTGTTTTCGATTCGGAGATTATTCATTCCTTTTTTTTTAGGTCTCGGTTTATTGTTGCTTTATTTTTAATATTCGTTCGCTTTGTTTTTTTTTTTTTTTTTTGTTAAAATATGGTTTTGTTCGTGTTTTTTTTTAATTGCACGCAAAAGATCGGCAAAGAAATCTTAATGAATGAGAGGTTCGAGAGACTATATAAAGTGGGCGATAACAGCGAGGCATAAAATTTATAGCTCACATTAGTCGCAAAACAGTTTTCTTTTGATTAAACGAAAGGTATATAAGTACACTTAATGCATGTAAAAACGTCGACTACTATCTTTTTCGATCCTTTTATTATTATTACGTATAACACACTGACATTTTTATGCCTTTATCTTCGTGCCACCGCGCTCGCGTTACAAAATAACTCGAGTCCTGGCGCGCCTCGAGCCGCAGTCTAATTTTTCTTTAATAATTTTACGCCTCGTCGAAGAATCGCGGAAAACTCTGAGCAACAAATCGAGATGTAAACATAAGGAGGAGGAGAAAACAAAAGCAGACGAACAAAAAAAAAACATGTTACAACGAACGTGTTAAAACATTTGGCCGATGACCTTGGGAGGGCATAAAAAATTCCTAGAAATCCCGTATAATTCTAACACGTCGAAAAAGGATCGCCTCCTCGCTCGTTTCTTGATACGTTTTAACATCTCCCCGGCGACGCCATAAGGAATTTCACAAAAGGGAAAAAAAGGATTTCGGAGCTCTCTGAGCTTCGAAGAAAGAAAAGGTTAAAAAGAGGTGCGCGATGGAGAGAGAAAGAGAGAAGGAGAAAAGGAGGATAAAATACTTAAGGCTTGCCTCGTCTGTATATCTGTAGGTTTATGGAACGAGGAAAACTTTGGTAAAAGAGGAATAAAAGGGATGTAGAGTAGCCGGTGCTCCGACGGCATGGTAATTGGATTTTCGGCCGAGGCCTTGGAAATAATCTCGACTATGCCCTATGCACACTTTGATCCTTAAAAAAAAAAAAAGAAAAAAAATGGGCGCCAGTTGCCGGCTGTTTGGAAATACAAAGCCACAAAAGCCTTGGAACTCGAACTACCAACGGATTAATCAGTCGATCCTATGCCAGTTCATCAATGCGCCAAGCGTTAGACGCGTGCATCTCTTGAACAAAACTGCCAAGCCAAATAAAAGCTCTTTCTCTCGCGGTACTTAGACAAGTCGAACTCGTATGTATATACATTTGAGCATAAAATAAATACGCGCAGTCGCAGTGGTCATTTCACGCTCGCAGCCTCGAGACATCGGCTTATATATACGCGCATTATTTATCCCTCTTGCAGTCTCTCGCCTGTCCGGCCATTCTCCCTTGAAGACTCACGGCGAGAGCCACGAGCCCGATTAAACGGCCAGTTTTATGAGGAGCTTGGACGCGTCCCCGATCGGGCGGCCCTTAGGCCAGCCAATTTATCCATCGCGGCGAGGGAAGCTGCAGAAGGAGGAGGGCCCAATAAAACGACTTCTCCAAGGGGGCATTCAATCTCCTCTTTCTCTCGCGTTATATACAGAGATGGAGAGAGAGAGAGGAGGCCAAGGCCCCCTCGCGCTCCGGGAGGTGCGCCGGGCACAATGCTTATCCCGCCGCCGGTGCGGCCGCTCATTGGCAACGCGGCTCAACGTATCTCCGGCGGGCCCTTTTGTCCGGCCCGGCCTATGCACGCGAGGAGGGACCAAGGCACAAAAGGAGGGAGGGGACGAGCAGCACAGCGCCGGCAAAAGGATTTTTCACGCCGGCTCTCCACGCTTCGCCCCTTCCCGTAAGAATGGCGAGCTGTACGGCTGCTTCCCCTCCCCCCTGCCCTCGACACTCCTGTCTGCAAACATGGAGGAGTCACGGCTCGGAGGAGCACGTATAGATGTGATCGATATTTTCCTTTTTAAAAACTCTTTGTCACGCCCGTTTGCTTCTCCAAATGCTTTCAATGCTTTTCGGAGTTCTTTTTTTTTTTATGGTCTCTGGCTGAATGCGTTGTTTGGACTGACGACGGTCGTGGTTGGAAGGCAGTGAACGTAAATAAAAAAAAAAAGTATGCGATTTACTTATGCTCAAAGTATGGTCGAAGTTGATTACAAGTTTGAACAGAGAGAAAAAAATTGACGCTGAAAATATTCAAATCGTCCGGAATGAAATCCTGCTTCTTTGTATACGCCGCAAACATTGAGATATGAAGTTGTAAAGAGCAACTTTGAAATGCGCGTATTATGAAATTATGATCGGAATACGTAATTTATGCCTGCGTTTTATGCGCTCGTAGACCAAGCATTATGGGGGTAAGGCAAAAAGGAAAAAAAAAACAATTTTTTCTGCCTTTAATGCCATCTAAAAAATACTTTTTTTTTCTATAACTGTAACTTTTGTCGCGGCGTTGTGTATGTGCATCGTAAAATCAAAATCGTAACGTATTTATAATGCTAAGTAAACTGGTTCTCCTCAATGGCCCATTTACCGTGGCTTTACGACGGGACATATCGTTTCCGAAATTGCATTTAAAACTATATTCGAAAAGCATTAGCCGGACGCGCGGAATTAGAGGCGAGTCGTTATTTCGAAAAATAAGTATTCATAAAGGTAGAAAATGAAATTGTCCGAAAAGGGGGGAATAAGAAGGAGAGAGAGAGAAATCCGTCAAAGTCTCATTTTTATCGCCGTTAGGCACAGAAATAAAGCCTCAACAAAGTCGAGGATATGGAAGCATCAAAGGTGAAACAAGAGTCGCCGACCGCACGTATATATAGTGTATCGAGCCTCGTCGCCGTACCATTGATACACCTTCCCAATCAGTCATAATTTTGAGAAGAAGCTGCCGCGAGCTGTCGACGATTTTGATGTGATAATTATGGAAGTCCCGGGGCCCAGATGCCAGGGAGGCGCGCCATAAAAGATCAGAGAATAACGATACCGATCGCTCCTTACAACGTTTCCGTTCGCCAAGCCCTCCTCGAGACCGTACCCCCGTTTTCTTTTTATTACACTTTTCGAAACTCCTCTACCTGGGCTCCGCAGCTCTTCTTCTTCTTCTATCGCTCGATTGTCTCACGAGCGTTAAAAAGAGCCCACTGTAACCCTATGTGGCCAGACTAACCGATTTCTATCCGACTAATTTTAGTGTCGCTTTTATCTTCGACTCGATACTCAACCCCTTCATCCCAAGCGTGTGTAACGTCTTATTCTCGAAACTCTTGGAGTTTGTAAAATCGTAACCGACGCCTTTGGCACTTTGATGCTTGATTAGAAGACAAAATTTTGCCCGAATTTCGGAGTATTTTTTAGTTTTTTTTTTCTTTAACTTTTTTTTTCAACACCAATGAAATTTGAAGAATTTGAAAATTTCTAATTTATTATTATTAATGTTTTATAGAGAGGTAACACGTTCCGGTACAAGTAAAATATTTTGTGGAATTCACTACTGAGGACATCTAACGTCGTGTTATGATAGCTTTTAGTGCAAAGACCGACTGTAAGGGTAACCGAATTTTTGGTAAAATTATTTTTTAATCGATTGTTCAAACAAAATCCGATATACGCGGTTTTGAAATATCCTTTATAAAATTGTCATTATTAAAAATATTTGAAAAAATCATGTCGACATATGGTACGTCGTCAAGGCAGATTCCTATCCAGCTTGAAATTCAAATTCAAATAAACGGTGAAAGTGAACTGGAGCGCAGTGAAAGACGATAATTTGTGAAACAAACCGGGCGCGCTGGGTAAAAATAAAATGAGGCATAACAGTAAAGCGGCGATCGAGCAAAACAACAACGAGATAGACTAGCGTTTCAAATCAATGTAATAAAGCAAAGCCAAAACTCGTGTGACCGCAGCAGCGGCGGCAGTGGTATCGAGAAGTAAAGAAAAATCCCCAGGCCCGGCGCCGTGGCAGAACAATTTCGAGGCAACGAGAGATAAGATATAGAAAATGGTATCGGGTCGCGGTCGCGTGTGCGTAAGCAAATCCCCGGATCGGAAAGGCGAGTAGTCGTGGCGGCGTTTGTGGAAAGTCGACTCGCCGCGGGGGCATTGAAAGCCGAGAAGCCTAGTCCAGCACAGCAATAATGCCGTCCAGATAAGGCCCGTCCATATACGAAAGTGTGAGTATACGGAATAGGAGGTGGAGTAGGACGCTATTACTCTCCCTCTCGTTAGCCGTGCGCACACGTGCTCTCTCTCTCTGAAAACTACGCGCGGCGATCGGAGAGGGAGGTTGCTTTTCCCGCTCTCGTCTGGCCGATAAGCTAAAGGCCGCGTGCGATGTTGCATATAGAGCCGCCGCCGTCGGCTCGCGTTCTCCACATTCCCCGTCCGGGCTGCCGCACGGAGAGATCGAGAGCGGCCGGCCACGCGCTCGCTCCTAAATAAAGTCCCACCCGAGTGCCGGCGACCTGCAGCGAGCAACGGCCTACGGATCGGGAAGCCGCGACATGCTACGCTCCCCGCTCCCCCGGCCCGCCGAGTAGATAACTTCCCGCCCCGACTACTCTACTGCAGCTCTCTCTCTCCCCGAGCTTTATCGATTTCCCCATCGGCTTATTCTTCTTTAGCCGATTCTACAGCTTTACTCTCTTTCTTACAGCCCTCCCCCTCCCTCTTTCTCTCTCTCTCGTTTTTTCCCTATCTATCTCTTTCTCCCGCTACTTTCGCTCTACTTCATCTTTCGAGCCGAGATATATAGTTGCGCTTAGTCGGCTCGCAACTTTCGTACTGCAACGTTGACACCTCTCCTTGGATTTAGCGTCCTCTCTCTACCTGCATTCTTCGGCAAGCGCCACGGCCTTGCCCTCACCGAAGTCTTCTAACTATTGCTGTTACATTTTATTTATGTGAGTACAAAAAATCATTCGTCTTTAATTTTTCATCTCTTTTTAATTTTTTTTTTATTTCTTATTTGTAACGCGTAAATCATGACTTAAACTGCGCGTGTTAATATATTCCACTTGGTGATTTACAGATTTTTATCACATGTTTGCGCCTTGCTTTAGAAATACTCATTATCTTTTTGATAATTTTTGAAAAAAAACATCGAGACTTATACGCTGTTAGTGAACGATTACAAAACCGCTTGTTGACCAACCTTTCAAATAACATAAAGGAAAACTTTGTTTTTCGAGATTTGAAAATGTCGTCCAAGGGAATTTTGAGTATCAGCGAAGTAAATGCACTGCCAGCCGAAAACTTCGAATGGTTGTTCAGCAATGTTATCGAACATTGTCCCGAAGCTGCTGTAGCCGTGGGGCCGAGACGACCGTTTTACTCGATTGAACATCTCAAAAAGTCATTCGACGAATATTTGGATAAATTAGAAGCGTCAGGTGGGTAAAGATTTAAACGGTAATGAATAAACTTTGCCAAGTTCATAAAATTTTATAAAAATATATTTTGCAAAAGCAGAAAAGGAATCGATACTGTTGAGGCATCCTGATTTAGCTGGCAAATTGGCAGAGGAAGGAAAACTAACTACAGAATCACAGAATGAACAAAAACAAGCTGGACTTGATGCTATGACAGAAGATGAGAAACAAACACTGAGCAGTAATAATAGTTTGTAAGTTTTCCAATTATTGATTCTAACATTACATCAACATCTCAAGCTTATATTGACTAAATTTTATTATTGATTCAACTAGGTATAAAGAAAAATTTAGGTTTCCCTTTATAATTTGCGCAAGGCAAAATAAACTTCAGTCTATCCTTTCGGGATTAGAGTCAAGGCTAAACAACAGCAGAGAAACAGAATTGAAAACTGGAATAGAAGAAGTGAAAAAAATATGTCGTATAAGAATTGATGACTTGGTATGGCCAGACTTGTAATTATAAACTAATTTTATTATTGTTATTGACTGTTGATTTTATAACAGATTTTATACATAAGAGATTTATTAAAAAATCTTATAAATACAAAAGATGCATATGTTTTTATTAAAAGTAATGAATGTTGAGTTGCAAACCTTACAAGATTCCTAAACTTTTTTCAACTACAGCATGAGGTTGACCCATTTGTTCTCTGAATTCAGATGTGTTGAATATGTCTTCAAATCTGTACAGTACAAAAGGGAAAAAGATTATTTTAAATAAAGTGCAAAAATGTTCAGTATTGAATATTAATAAAAGCATACCCTATTTCTTCATCACGACCAAGTAAAACATCTCGCATAACATTTGAAGAGGGTAAAAACGGCAGCCTACCAATTTTCTCAGCTGACTTTAATTCCATTGCTAAACGCATGGGTGCATGCAATCCCTGTGTATTACGCAGTGTGAGCATATTCATACGTTCCTCATTTTTCTTCCACTAAAAAATTATAATAATAAGTAGATTATTTCAATATGAATTATCAAAGAAAATTAAATCTAATAAATATAAATACTTACGTTTCTTTCAGATGCCTCAAGAGGATGTGCAGGACCTACACTCTTTCTAACTCCACCCAATCTGAAAATACATGCATAATAAATAATTAATTTGTAGCATTTTTATATTTTATAAAACAAATAAAAACTTTTATTATTTTTACCCAGAAACAAAAGGACTTTGAATTCCATACACAGTAGTAGTGTTAGACTCAATAGAATCCTTTGGTGCTGTTTTTAAAGCTGTGAATCCAAAACTCTGTAAATAATAGTTAAGAAAGATTAAGAATATCGTTACTTGTAATGTGTTTAATATGTGATTTAATAAAAACTACTGCATCGAAAATATTCAATTCGTAATGAAATAATACCGAAACAATAACCTCAAAATAAACAAAATTTTAATATAGAAGTTAAATAGTTGTATTGTCTGATTTAACAGGTAATGTATTATTATCGGATCGATAGATATACATTTAAGCTTACCATTTTCGATAAATTTGTGGATACTTCCTTGGCAATAAACAAATTATACTGTTACTTCCTGACACTCGCACGAAAGCCGCTAATGCTTACTTGACACAACTCAAAGGAAGCAAGTCATACAGTGTAAAACCTGTTTTACCAAGTGTCGATTACGATTTTTAAAATTTACCCGCTTACCATATATAATTCGTTGTTTTCGTTTTTAAATAATCATTAATTATACGTTTAACGAAGTAACACTTTAAAGTTAAATTTAAAAAAAAACAATCAATAAAATCTACGATAGGCAAAGGGACGATAAAAAATAATGTAAATACGTAAAATACGGCCCTGGGGCCTTTCTACAAAGCGCCCCGTTCCGTTCCGTTCCCCGATCAACGGAAGGTTTTGTGACGTCATCGATGATTTGGATTTGTATTGTGTTCCGGAACAGTGGACGTCACAAATCGTTGCGTAGTGCGGGGAACGGAGCGGAACGGGGCGCTCTATCCCGAACCCGAACAGAAATTTATTAAGGATACCTGCGTAGATCATAAGGCCCTTATAAGGTATCCTTATAAGGCCCTTAATAGGGATGTGGTAAGGGGATAAT
>JAPYYQ010001866.1:0-41928 GCA_030522585.1 Anagyrus pseudococci
TTATTAAATTCCGAGTAAGTATCAACTTTCCTACAAAATATAGTAATTTTTGCTAGAATTAAAATAATTTTTACTGAGCGATTTTTCTCAGTGTACGAAGAACATGTACTAATTCGATAATTCTCTGTCTTTTGTAGCTCCTTACGGCATCTTCGCGCGCAGCTGCGTTGCTATGGCCAAGGACGCCAAGAGCACCTTCCAGATTATCGATGACGAAGGGTAAGCCGATTCTCCGATTCAATTAATTTCTTTTTAATTATTTGATTGTTGATGCGAAACGAAAAAGGAAAATAACAATGATATTTGATTGAGATTTAAGAGAGTTAAAGTGGAAAGAAGGGTAAGGTGTGCAATTTATGTTGTTTATAGGTGCCCCGTGGACGCATCAATTTTCCCGAGCTTTACACCCGACGGTAACGCACTGCAGTCGTCGTACGAGGCCTTTAGGTTTACTGAGTCATACGGTGTCATCTTCCAATGCAACGTTAAATACTGCCTTGGACCTTGCGAACCGGTAATTATTATTTAATAGGAATCGCTACTTATAAGCACTTGTATTTATCGGCAATTGAAAGATTATGTCAAGCGTTTATTTACCCTGCTACACCGGTAGCCGTTATGTCTCAATTTCCACTTAAAGGATTAACATTTCTTCGAAGTACTTAACTTCTCGCCTTTCAAACGCATAATTTTCCTCGACATACTTTAACGGCTAACACGTTTTTAATAGTATTACCGTCAATATTATTTTCTCCTGTTTGAATAACGACAGACCTACGATTTTATTTCGTCGCGTTGACGAACGACATTAAAATACCTTACCAAAAACGGCGCACAGCGAGTAAACATGCTCAATCGTGTTCGATTGACCAAAAATTGATGTAATTAATCGAGAAGGGGGAAAAAAGGAAGAAAATTCGAAAGCAAGGTGCAAAAGAGCTGGTTTAATTTCAATCAATTATCGTCACAGGCCGTCTGCGAGTATGGCCGCGACTCGTCGGAATCTTGGGGCAAGAGGCGCAGGAGAAGCCTCGAGAATTCAACGGAGGAGATAGCCGAACTGAGAAATACGACCTTATCTCAGGAAATCCTCGTCCTCGACTTCGGCGATGAAAAACAATCGCAGTTCTTGAAGAACGACGCGAGTATAGACTTTAACGAGGCCGGTACGTATACGACACATATTTGTAATTGATGAGTGAGCGTCAATTAAATTTTCATTTTACCCGCGGACACACATATTCGAGAGGCCAGCGAAAATGAGAGCAGAGGCGTATACGCTGATTGATTGGCCGTCAAATTGATTATGTCGCATTTGTTTGCCATCGATATTCCACCGTATAAGTCGAACAAAAATGTGACAAAAAAAATATATTGGGAAATACCAACATTTTATACACTCGTTATTTTTTACGCTTCGCGCCGATAAAGTACGTTTTATTAAGGTAAAATAATGAAATTAACGAGCTCTTTTTGATTGGTATTGCAGATAAGACTGTAACCATAGTGGAGCCATGCCCTACCAAGATGTCAGTCTTCACTCTCAGCATCACGTGCGCTCTGCTCATCCTCATCTACGTCGCGACGATTTTCTGCTACTACATTAAGAAATGGCTGTCGCCGCGGAAGATGATGCACTGAGCGGCATCGTATTACGATCCCCAGCTCGCCGATGGAAGAGAAAAATGAAACGAAAACGAAATTTTTTTTTTTTAAGAAAACGACAAAAATTTTAGAAAAACAACAGAAGAAAAGAAGAGGGAGAATGGCGCGCCGTTGATCTCTTTCCGACGGTGTACGAGATATGGAGCGTAAAACAAAACGAGCGACGGTGGCGCAAGCGAGAAAAAGCCGGAAAAACGGCATGTCGAAAACAGGGGGAAAAAAATAAGACTCGAACGCTAATATTTCTTTTGCTCGCCCAAGCGCCGCGGTTTGTTGTACTGACAGGGGGGAGGGGAAAAGGAGGAGGAGGGGTACGACGCACAACTGTAGGACTCGTGACTGAGGTCGGTAGTAAACGGTCGTCATGAAAATACGCAGAAGCCCGCATATAATCGACTAAGCTATGGGGCAGCGCTTGATCTGTGGGCAGATTCAACGGGGCACAACTATTGGCATCTTCTGTGCATTTTCATGAAACGAATAACGACCGGTCGGTCTGCGGTCCTAGGCGCATAAGCGTATGCTCGACTCGCGGCGCTCCACTTTTCCTCCTTCACCAGCCCCGCGTTGTCCGACAACAGAACACTCACACGTACTTTCTACACACACATAAACACGTACATACATACCCTGACACAGGCACACGAGTAAACATTATATTTTTACTTAGAATCACATTTTTTCTTTTCTTCTTTGTTTTTCTCTTAAGGCATGTTTTTTTTCTCTCTCCCCTTAACCCCCAGTCTTTTTTTTTCATTATCTCTTCGTGGCTACTTTTGATCGGGTTGCAAGAATGCGTGGGCCAGGAAAGCCCAGCGGGCGACGGATGACGAGGCGGCGTCGCTCACTACGACGAGACAGGCATTTATTTTCACGGTGTTCTCGTTTACTTATTTTATTTTTATTTTTTTTTTTCTATTCATTCTTTCATCCTACATTCATTTCCTTACCCGCACATCGTCCGGGCCCGATGGTGTCCGATTGGCTTGTCTCTACGGTTCTAAATCGCCGATACGTGTAACCTGCATCAAGACTAGCGGTACATATATAAATATATTATATTTAAAGGTTCACGCTTGACTAACTTCTCAAACTGAAGAACAAGAAAAAAAAATAAAAGATCGATAAATCATGTGTTTTTTTTATATGTAAGGTAGCCCCTAAGATATTACGTAGGACATTAGTTGAGCGACAATTATAAGCTAGATTATTATCGCGACAAGTACATTAAGGTCTCTGATATTTTTTTTTGTATCAAGTGGAATGGAATAGCTCGCGACGCGAGTCTCGTGCGAGAGCATAACGGCTTAATAAGACACTCATTTCGAAAGACGGCGCTCGCCGTCGATCTAATGAATTTCGAATGTTGCCGTTTGCGCGCGCACATTTATATACACATAAGAGCGCGTGCAAACACACGTGAGCGCGACTGCTAAAGTATCCCGTATAGAAAAAAAAAACAAATTTATCCATGGAAATTGAAAAGACGCAAACACACGAAGTAAAGGAAATGGTTTATCGGTATCGCTAATGCTGAAGGGTAACGAGAACTCACGCGAATGATAATCACTAGGTTCTTATTTTTTTCTCTTCCTACACTCTGTAATCAAAAGAAACGGTAAGAAAACGAGTTTATTGACAAATTAAACGTTGTTGATTTCTAGTTTGAGATTAGTTGAATTTTCATTTTCCACGCTAGCGATCTATTGCGCGCCGGCCAAACGTGTAATGACGTCAGTGTTATAAGCTTGACAAATTTCGGTGTATCCGTTTTAGCGCTAAATACAAATCATAGCAATGACTCACGAGTTTAGAAGACGAACACACAAGTTAATCTATCTCAATAATCTATCGAATATGTTTTTTTTTTTACATTCTTTGTTTTCAACTAATAGAAGTTTTACGCAAGTGGTATACTGGCGCACGAGCTTCGTGACGCGCAGATTGAATCCTCACGTGGAATATATTACATTATATAAAGAAAATAAAAAGGGGTACGAATAAGACCGCGACAAATCTCTTGGTAAAAATGCCCGCGTGTACACTTGCCCGTGTTCTACCGCTAACGTTTTTGCATAATTTCGTGGATTTATCGTTCCGCTCGACTGTACTTCTCGTCTATCGAAGTGTTTAAGGCATTTTTCATGGAAAATTTTCTATATATTTGTTTTTTCATAAGGAGGAAAGTTTATGATAATATCCGTCAAAAATGAAAATTTTGTCGTAATGTATATACTGCAGCCGGAATTTGGAAATAAAAAATCTTATTGTATTTTGTATACAACGACATTTACATGCATCATGGATATCTCGTACATATATAAGTGTGTGTATTTCAGCCTATTTATGTACACGTACAACTGTTTTAATAATTAAACAAATGAGAAATTAATATTTTGACTCTTATTCCTCATGCGCATTATCAAAGTCCACATATATATCCCCGCTTATCGAGAAAAACGATACGAAATGAAAGTACACATTAAGCCAAATTACGCTGAAGTAGAAGAAAGTCGTTAAACACGTAATAACGACGAGAGAGCCAAGTATAAAATTTTGCAGCGCACCGCTGCAAACTGATTAATTTTTATCTGTCGCGAACAACTTGTAATCTGTTATTTTTTTATCGTATTTTTGTTGCTTATCAACGATTCGCTTAACTAAAAGATTTGAAGAAAACGCGAGTTGAAGTAAGCGTTCGTGACAAAAATAATAAATTTTGCAGGATGTGATGTAACAACATAACGATTCAAACTCATCGGATTTTCGCGTAATCGACTTCTTATAAAGCTATAACATAATCACGAACGTTTCTTTTTCTTTTTAACAATCGCCGATTCAAAGTTGCTTATATCGCTGTATACAAAATCCGCATCTCGAAGCAGCGAATGAAGAAAAAAGAAGCAACAAACACCATGAGGAAGGAGGACGAAAACAATTCGTCGAGAACACGAAGCGACCGAGCGACAAATGGCTAAGCAACATAACAACGGGCGCGGCCGTCAACATTTCTCAACAGTCATTAATCGTCAGGCCGTTAGAAAGCTTTCTCGTATATGAGGTGGGGGGGGGGGGAGCGCGCAAGCACAAGCACAAGCCTATAGCTGGGAGTAAAGTGTTAAGCCGCTCGGTCGGTAATCACCGGCGAAAAAACGAAGTAGCACACATGCTCTAAGGCCGCATACTTCTAGACGCAGAGACGTGTGTATATAGGCGATAGAGTGAGCGAGAGAGAGAGAGAGAGAGAGAGAGAGAGAGAGAGAGAGAGAGAGAGAGAGAGAGAGAGAGAGAGAGAGTGACGTCAGCGAGTGGAATCGATAGGCCTTGCTCGTCGAGGCAGGCGCGCGCGCGCATGTATAATGCGCGCCGGTATTGCTGCTTGTTCGCCATACAGCCTACACGGCATCGTAGCGCGCGGCCTAAGCGAAAACGCCTCAGCGCCGGTGTCGAGAAAGAGCAAGAGAGTCGCTCGAGGAGGCCCTCGCCGCGTACGTACGATACACGTAGGCCGAAGACTTCTCTCCACACAAGGGGGAGAAAAGAGAAGAGCAGAAGGAGGAGGAGGAGGTGGAGGAAGAGTGGAACGACGCGAAGGAGCAGCGGCAGGAGCCCGAAGCAGGAGGAACGCGCTCGTGAGAAAAGAGAGAAAAACGCGCGCGCATCCTGAATCCCCGGGGGCGGGCCTCTCTTTCTCTCTCCCGCCGCCACTATATACTCTCTGCGGGACCAGGAAAAAAAGGAGAGCTCTCCCTCTCCTCCTCCTCCTCTCTCTTTCTTGCTCTCTGTCCTCTCTCTCTCTCTCTCTTTCCCTCTTGGTTCTCTTTCACTTCGAGAGAAGAGAGAATCGACACGAGCTCAGCACACGAGCGCAGCAGAGAAGGAGGAGGAGGAGGACGGTGGCAGGGAGTTGTGGCCGCGAAGCAAGCCAGGAGCGCCGGCAGGAGGGACGAAGACGGCCATATATGAGGCGGCGCTGCGTCTCGTCCGTTCGAGGGGCCGATCGCCGCCGCCAACGCCGACGCTGCGCACGAGGGAGACTTGCCGGCGCGGCTGACTTCCCTCCCGCCGCCCCTCTCGCCCAGCTATTCTCCCCTCTTCGCCCACCCTCTTGTGTGGCTAGCCGAGGAGGCCATGTGCCCTCTCGCCGATAAGATAAAAAGGTATATACTCGCACACGCGCAAGCATTGCTCATTCCTCTTGCCCTCTTTCTCTCTGCCCCCTTCTCTCTCTCTCTCTCCCTCTCCCTCTATCTCTCTTTCTTTCACCCTCGTCACTCTCCCGGCCGTCGGAGACTCATCGTCGTCGACGACGACGACGTTGCTCTGCCGTTGCTGCACTATAGCCACACACACGAGACGGCTTGTCGCTATCTCACGCACTTGTACTCTCTCGCACACCAGGGCACCGGCTCCCACCGCCGCCACTGCGCACGCCTGCACAAAAACAAGCGTATCGCCCCCGGCCTCCATATGTGCATGCACTTATATATATGTATATTAATACGCGTATCTATATACATAGTTCAGAATAAGAGTTGCATGTTGTGTTCGCCGGAGCGTTTACGTTACAATTAAAAGCGCGCCCGACTTTAATTTTCCGCCGAGGAGCAATAAAGCCAAGCCGATTATTACAGGGGAAAACTTGATGATGCTCTACCCTCTTTTAACTTTTCAAAAGCATGATCAGGCGTTTGTCGTCCCTTTTTGGACGAGTAGATAAATCGAGAATACGACGACGACGATGAAGAAGACGCCTCGGTATAGATTCTCGTCTCCTGCTCATCGGTCTGGTTTTCCCAGATTGGTTTTTTCCGTCTGTTTGGATTAATTTTAAATGCATTGAAAATTGCACGAAGCGCTGGCGGTGGCGAGCGAGTACACGGCCATGCCAGCCAGTTTCTCTCTCTCTCTCTCTCCCTCTCTCTCTTTCTCTCTCGGCTCGATCATTAACTATTAAATCATTTGCGTGAGTTGAATTAATCAAGCCCTGGACTATGTGCCGTCGCCGCCGCCGTTGTCGTTCTACTTGAGCGCAGAGAGGAAAATTCCGAAAATTAGTTCTGCCTGCAACCGACGTGGCTATTTACCGGCGACTTTAATATACTCGCCACACACACTCGAGCATACGTCTCTGCGTATACGACTAGCTATAGTGTGTTGGTTGCTTTGAAAATCTGAATTTGCACATTTTCGCTATTCGTCGTCTCGGAACATTTTCGCGCGACGTTGCCTAACGCGAACATTTTGTAAGATACTTATGGGCTGTACGTTTAAATGGAAAGAGCCGTATGCGAAATTGTCGCGTTTTTTCTTTCTCTCTTTATTTATGTTTTTTTTTTTTCAATTGAATCGAATATAATCGAGAGGCGCGATTCTATTTTAATATTTGCGTAACGCGCGATTGATCGATGTGCCGTTGCAAAACGCTCGAAGAAAATGTTAGAAAGTCGCGGAGGGCGCTCGTTTTTCGACTCATATTTTCAACCTCGGCAAACAAAGCATCGCCGCCTGTAATTTTACTAGCTTTCTGGATTGTTTAAACTTCGTCGCGATGTGTTTTTTTTTCGTTTTTAATCAAGTCTGTGTATCGTGTTTACAAACAATTTTTTTTAATTACTCCGTCTTTGTTCGTCGAAACTTTCATGAAAAACGCTTGTTTTTGTGTAAGCGAAATTGATAAATGCCCGATGGAGCAGAAGTGTTTTCTATACGACTATTTATCAAGCATTTTTTTACGTTCGTATATGGAAGATTAAAAGCCGATGATAAGACGATGAACATAAACAGTTATTTAGGTTAATTTAATTGGTGGAATTTTATACTAATTTATTTCTTAGAAACAAAATGTATCGAATGCACGGGTTACGTAAAGATAAGAATTACAATCTTTGTTGATATTGCAAGGTCTCTAAAATTACAAAAGATTCAATCGATCGATTGTTATTGAGACTTAAACTTTGCTCCAAACGGAATATCGCCACGCGATACAGACGAGACGTTTTGTATCGATATTAAATAAGCGTAAACCTAGTCTAACATTATTTCGATGCCGGTTCTTCGGGTTTTTGCGACCTCTTAATCTCGCATTTACAGTTGAGCCGTAAATTAAAACAAAAAAGCAATTAAAAATAACGTTTTAAATATGAAACTTTATGTTTTTTTTCCTCCAACAAGTGATTTACGAAAATATTATCTTTAATAATACTATACGTGTCTTGCCACGGTGAAGGATAAACGATCAAGTCGTTTACAAACGATATTTTCCAAACGTTGGTATATTTTCAAAAATATAATTTGTTTCTTTTACGGTAGGTCAATTAATTAAAAACTGTAATAAGCATCCGAGTTTGAAACCCTTAAAGATTGAAAGAGGAAAAGGTTGAGAAATCGAAATCGATTAAAGCCGATAAGTTTTATAAAAAAATAAAATAAATCGAAGGAAAAAAAATGTGTTCGGAAACAAAGTGCATCATCTCCAGGCCTGCTTGTCCGGAGAGCAACGCACGATACGGAATGAGAGGGAGAGAGAGAGCTCGGACAAGCAAGAGTGAGAGAGAGAGAGAGAGAAAGAGCGGCCGGCAATACGTAAAATTTCCACTGTAGGAGAGCGCGCGCGCCACACGATCGAGCGAACCAGACACTCTGGCGTCGGAACTCCGGCCTCGCTTACGGCCAAATCCTCCCCTCTCCCCGTACCGCGCCACACTTGTCCCGACCGAGCGTAGGCGCTGTTCTGCGCGTGTGTGTTCTCTGTGTGGCTCTGTGCGAGGGAGTCAAAAATCGGTTCTAAATCCGCCTAAAAAGGGCGTACAGCTACGATCGAGAGTGCAGATACGAATAAATATACGCGATTTGCTCCGATTTTTTCGTATTCCGGAGCGTTTCACGGGCCAACAGGCTGTGTTAACAATAATGAGCCCGATAGCAGCGGCAACGTATTTAAGACAAGGACAAAGCCGAGCTGCCTCGACGTATATGCTCGGGCTGTAATATGCGGGGAACCAGCTGTGCTAGAGGCGGTCGTATACAGCAGCAACAGGATAGAGGCTGCAGCGAGAGCTCTATACTGTAGCCTCGATTCCTCGCACCTCTGCTCTCTGCGAGGACCAAAAAAAAATCTCGACCTGAAAGAGTTAAAAAAAACTGCGAGCCCTGCAAGTATAGGCTGTGCTGCTTCTGCTCTTTCTCTCTCGCTCTCTTTCTTTGCCGAGATGTTCTTTCTGCGCGTCCTGAAAGGGAAACGAGCAAGCGACGTGTATATATGTATGAGAGAGAGAGAGAGAGAGAGAGAGAGAGAGAGAGAGAGAGAGAGAGAGAGAGGAAAAAGAGAACCGTCGGTGGCGGCTCGCTGGCTCGCTCGCTCGGTTAGCTTACTCTCTCGTGCGGTCGGCGTACACGATTTCGGCGCCGAGAAGTCTGGCGCGTTCGCTGTGCTGGCGCAGCCAGCAGGCAAGCTCAGGCCATCCAGGCCGTAGAAGCGAGTCGAGCCGAGAGAGAGAGAGAGAGAGAGAGAGAGCAAAGTATAGCAGCGGCGGCGGCAGCAGCAGCGCGCCTCCTCATCGTCTCTGGTTACGAAGTTACGAGAGCATGTGGGGCGCCAAGCTGGTCTCTGGCGCACGGGTGAAGGAGGGGCGGGCGGCAGGGAGACCCGAGCCATCAGGGCCGGACGAGCAGCGAGGCGGAGGAAGGGGGGAACGTCCCCGAGTCGCACATAGACACTAGTCGCGTGTGCGTGCGAGTACTCTCGGCGGCTCGTGTGCACTCTGCCGGCGCTGCATGCTGCTGCAGCAGAGCCGCACTCATGTATATATGTATGTGCGTGTGCAGGCGCGCCGAGAGCCAACACACGTAGGCGCGCGGGGCCCCCGCAGGCCGCCGCGGAGAGCCACATTCCATCGGGACGCGAGTTTTCAAACATGGCCACTACTACTCCACGACTCTGGGCCGTGGGTTGCTGCTGCCGCCGTTGCCTCCTCCGATCACCCTGCCTGCACACAGCTCTCGCGCTTATGGATGCGGGAGAGAGAGGAGAGCGTGTGCGTGGTGCAAAGCGCGAATGTAGGTCCTCGACACCGGCGTCCGCCCCGGCGCACATACAACGAGCAGAGAGAGAAGCCCGTGTCCCTCTCGGGCCCCAGGCCGGTCGTCGGCGTGTGTGGGGCCCCCACAGTGGGGGCCGAGAGAGCACGTGTGGGTGAGCGCCCCCCCGAGGAGGAGGAGGACGAACAGCAAGCGAAGCGTAGGAGGGGAGCGGAGGAGAGAGGCGAACGCGCCGAGTCGAGGGCCGCGGGAGAGAGAGAGAGAGAGAGAGAGAGAGAGAGAGCCGAGAGCGAGCTGGCGACACCCTGTCTGGCAAGACCGGCTCTCGGAGCGCGCGAGCAGGCATGAGGCAGCAGCAGCAACTTACACGCACACGCACACATGGGCATGCAGAGAGCCAGCAGTGGCAGCAACGACTCGCCGGACAAAGGAGGGGTACCCGCAATGCCCGCGGCTGCGCCACATCAGCTATCTTTCTCTCTCGCTCTCCCGCCTCGTTTTTCAGCGCGCCTCTCTGTCTGGCGCTGAAACGCTGCTGCTGCTGCTGATGTCCGAGCCGGCGTTGCCAAGTCGCTCGGTTCTCCGCGTAGTAGTCGAGGACCCAAAGTGTCCGCGGCCCCAGCAGCACTTTGCCTCTTCTCTCTCGCTCCCTCTCTTTCTCTAGCTCTCTCTCTCTCTCTTTCTCTCTGAGCGTGTGTGTAGGTGTTTTACGCTCACGCTCTCTTTCTCTCTGGCGAGCCTGCGACTATGCGGACAGGGCGTCAAAAGCGGCTACCTTCGCCACCGCTGCCGCTCGCGCCCAAGGACAAATCCGGAGCTGCCAGCCATCGTGGCGCGCTCGCTGGCGACGGAACGGCTAGCAAAACCAGGCCTGCTCTCGAGAGCGCCTCGTTCTCGCTCACTCTCCCCCCGCCCGCCCACCATCATTCTCTTTCTCTCTCTCACTCTGTTAGTCGTACAGCCGCGCTCCCGATATCTCTCGAGAGCCAGAGCGGTGGCACACGGGCACGACCGCTGCATGATCGACGCGTTAACGCGTGCACGAGGCACTAGCTGCCATTGCCGCCGCCGCCGGAGGTGAAATGAGCCGCGAGTAGCACTTGTGCCCCCCCCCTTCCTCTCTATACCGATGGACACACGTTAGTCCTGCTGTTGCACCTGGCTCCTCTGCCCGACGCGACGAATTAAATTCCCTCTCAGCCAGTACCTTCGTCCCCCCCTACTCCGAAACTCTCACTAGTCTTTGCTCATTCCGGCTCCTCGTGCGGATATCGCGTAATTACGAACAGAATCTTTCGATTGTGAGGCGCCCACTGCGCTAAATCATTCTTCGGTAGGGAAATACCCAAAGCTATGTACGCACGAATCTACCGCGTGAAGAGCTGCCGTGCTACGCTCTTGAGACGGCACAGCCAGCAACGCACGGCCGGGCTGACTCTCGCTTCTACGTGGCGCTTAGAGAGAAAGAGAGACCAAAGGGTATACGTGAAAAAGGCTATACGAGCGAGGAGCGTGGAATGAGATGCGAGAGAGAAGCCGAGAGAGATTCAGAGGCCGGATAATGCCGGGATTCCTAAGCGCTGACTCAAGAAGAGTCTCTCTCTTTCTCTCGATAAAGAAAGAGAGGAAAAAGATCGGCTTATATTCTGTTAACCCAGTGGAGCAGCAGCATCATCTCATCGTCGAGAAGCCGCGCGGAAGGTTGCAGGCTTCGAACGTCGAGGTCGAAGCGAGCAGCGATCTCGAAAGTGGCGCTCAGGTTGCGGCTGCAGTAGGCGGCGCCTCTCGATTTCGGGCGCCGCAAGCGCCGTCGTACGTCGCGCTGCTATTACAAGTGCGCTCGTATAAACGATAGCAGCGCCGAGGCTACGTAAACGTGCCAAAACGCACGCCGCCGCCGCCACCGCCACGGCCGCATAAGTATACTCGCGTGGAAATTTACGAGCTTCCTCATTATTATTATCATCATCGGGTGAGCGAGCGAGCTTTGCGTCACCCCACACCCACACAGCGAGAGAGAGAGAAAGAGAGAGACGTATGCGCGCCCGATCGCGAGCGTTTATACTCTCGCTGCTGCTACCGCTGTCGTCGTCGTCGTGTGCGTATAGCGCGAGATCTCGGCAAAAGAGAGCACGCGCTTACGGACAAAGCCGGATGAGGGAAAGAAGAGAGTACAAGTCGGTTTGATGCCGCGAGAGAGGAGGAGGACACCGAGGCACAAGAGAAGCAGCAAGTGCACGCGCGTCCACGCGTAGATCGCTGCCGGCTTGCTTTTTCTCTCTCTCTCTCGCTATATACATATCGCGGCGAGTCGACGAGATGAGACTGTCGGGGGGCGACTTGGCAACGCAGCAGCCACAGCAGCCGAGATCAGCGCCGGTAGGGGAGCGGCTGCTGCGACTCCGAGTGCACCAGCAGCAGAACCCGGCCGCGGAGGAGCGTATAGTAGCGCGGCCCGGCTAAACATATTAAAGCCTCCTCCCCCCGGTTCCCGGCCCCGTAGCGCGCAAAAACAACGTGATCTCATTCCGCGGCCGCAAAGCCGCAAGCGCCGCGAAAATCGTCGTTGGCCAAGCAGGCCGAGATAGAAAGAAGCCAGCGACGCCAGCAGCATCGGTTGAGAGAAGCAGCCTCGCTTCGGATGCTGCTGCTGCTGGTACACACGGGCACACATGCACACACATCTACGCGGTGTATACACCAGCAGCCTCCTATCTCTATATATACGGCGGAGGCGGTCCTGCAAGAGCGCGTGTATACAGCAGGCCGCCAGGAAATCACTTTCGTTGGAATTCCGAGAAGCCGAGAGCAGCTCGCTCGGCCGCTCTCCTTTCTGCCTTTGGGGCCCGCAGGAGATCCGGCGAGGGAGGACGCGGGGCGCAGCGAGAGAGAGAGGGGGCGTCAGGGGGGTAGGGCTCACTCGGTCCCCGCTCCGGAGATTTCACGGGGAGTCATTTTTTACGGGGGACCGCTCGCTCGCTTGTGCTCTCCTCTCGCGTAGCCCCCCGAGCTTTATGAAGAATGCCGCGCGCGCGCCCGCTCTCTTGGGGCCCCCTCGTACCGACACACACACACACTCACGCTTGCACCGCCTCCTTCCTTTTTTCCTTCCACGACCAAAGAACCTCTCTGCCTTTTCGGGGACTATCGCGAGAGAAAAAGAGAGAGAGAGAGAGAGAGAGAGAGCTTTGAAGGAGAAGGCATTTCTCTTTCTCTCCCTCTTTCCTTTCAGTCGGCTTTAAATTCCTTGGCTATTCGCTAATGCGACCACTGGCTTTAAACAAATGCCGACACGGACCCGAGGCGCGGAAATAACGCGAATACTAGGTATACGGCTTATATGGCCAGCTGATAAAACGCGGCTTGGTCATTGTTGAAAGTGCAGTGTCGACAAACGCAACGACGCTTTATCGGCCGCTCAAACGCAGCGCAACGTGTTTTCTATCGCAATCGAGCACCGAGTGGACTTTTTAAGCGATCAACGCGCTGCGGTGATCGGTGCTTGCGTTTTTAATTGCACGGGGGGACCCAAGTATGCGTTCGAGTCTGTGGTCTATGGATAGACAGAAAAGAGAGAAAAAAATAAAGAAATCGGCACAAACCGTAAATAAAGTTTTTATGACGCTCGATAAATTCGGATTGAAAAGCGTTTTAATTAAATTAATAGACCGATCGATGGAGGAGAAGAAAGACGGAAAGATCGTTACTGCGGCTGACGCAATCGGTATGCTCTCTCTAGAGGTCTATTAATAGAACGAGCACTTTAGCATCATGTTTGTACTTGTTACAATGTACAACATAATAGTCAATAAAAATCAATCAGCCGATCTGATCTATTGGATATTTCTGGAATAGAAAGAGATGCGTCGAATATACGTATATACGTCGCAGGAGTCAAGGAATTAATTCGCCGTAAAATTTCGGAGACTGTATAGGCCTCCAACCGATGAACGAGAGGAAAAGAGAAGGAGAGAGAGAAAGATTCCGCGAATTAATCCGATCGCCGACACGTTTCGGAGACCGACCAGGTCAGATTCCTCATTACGCGCATGTATATATGTTGCCAGTCATTGCCATGGCACGGAGAGTCTGTTACACGTGTGCCGTGTTGGACCGACCTTCACTCGGTCGAAATTTCAACCCTCCACTCTCCCCTTAGCCCTCAATGCAAACTTCTTCTATACTTCCGATCTTTTATGCTTCACCCTTTCCTACTTTTTTTCGCCCTCCTCCTTGTCTCCGAAGCATATGCCAAATCGTGCACTGCCGCGGTCAAGGTAAACGGCGCACTTCAACGGAACCGAGTTTTTAAATACCAGAGTATATAGGCGCGCGTCGTCTGCGGTGCAGAGAATATAATGTAGTTCGCGCTTTAAAGGCCCCGGCGGCGGGCAGGTAACACGATACGCGAGCACCGGCTTCGTATATCGAGTGAAAAATCCGGCCGACGGACCTTGGGGCCAGGAAAATAACGGCCGAGCGCTTTTTCGGCGCCACCTCGCTCTCGCGATTTCCCCCTTCCCGCCCCTTCTTCTCTCTCTCTCCTCCTATCTACACGTGTTATGTAAACAAAATTCGAACTACGCGACAGCTCACACAGCGGCTAATTTCGAGTCTTCGATTCAATATAGAACTTTGCACACGCGTGCCGCCATTTCTTTCTATTCGCTCTTTCTCTCTCTTGCTCTTTCTCGATCTCCTCTTTCACTTTGCACACGCGGACCAAAGGCGATCACGATATACAAACATAAGTGAGGAATAAATTTTCGATAGTCGTCGTGTGTTATGTAAACAAACGTCGAGCTAAAAAAAAGATCGACTAATTTTCGCGCTTCAGCCTCTGTTGTCTTTTTTTCTGGTTTTTTTATACTTGTTGTTTTCTTTCTTTTATTTTATCTAGTGAGTTAAGTAGGTAGCGCCACAGGAACGTTGTCCGGAATTTATTTTTATAATATATACACATTATTTTCAATCGGCCAATTAAGGAATTATATAGAAAAGGATGATTCAGCCAAGTTATTTTTCCGCTCGACTCCGCCACTGCCTCCAACTGTATACCTATATATATTTGTACATTATATTTTGGTTTAACGCACGACGATAACAGCTTACGCAACAGTGTAAAAAAGTAACGTAAATTCGGTCCAAAGACTTGCGATTTAATGGCGTAAAAAGAAAAAGAAGTGAAATAATAAAATTTCAAATATTTACTATTTTGCATATTAATTAGAAACGATTTTCTGAGACATCAATCAGGCTTGTTTTTAAATAGCATTATGGAGATTTCGGTCGGAGCGAGCGCCGCGGCCCGTGTGTTATCTCGTTAATTAAAATTCAAGAATTAAGCCCGGCGCGAAGATAATCTAAAAATTATCGTACTGCTTCCACCTTTCGCAAGCGCCGTCGAAATTGATTCTGCCTCGTTGTCTCCCGATACATACACGCACTCACATCTACCTACGTACAAATACCGATTTATACACACACATGTATAAATAAATAAAAGTTCCGTGAATCTGCCCCGCTCGATAATTAATCTCTCGAAATATCTGCTCGGCAGCGTGATTAGTGGCGCGCACAATTATAGCCAAGCGAGAGAGAGAGAGAGAGAGAGAGAGAGAGAGAGAGAGAGAGAGAGAGAGAGAGAGAGAGAGAGAGAGAGAGAGAGAGAGAGAGAGCAACGGTCGAGCGTCTCTCGTAAACAAGCGCCGTCGCGCAGATCGGCCTTCTGTTCTCTCGGCTGAGAGCATCGGGGAAAAGCAATGGGGTGATCTGTTGCGCGTCATCCGCAAACCTCAGAATGGCATCGCGTCTCGCGGTCTCTCTCCGCGCCAACAAATAGCCACGCACTTGCCTCCCGCCTACGTGCCCATCTATATCTATCGCGCGCGCGTGAGTAGTCGTCGGCGTGTCGTCTAATTGATATACAGGAGGAAAGAAGAGGGCGCGCCGACACATTCGGCATATAAACATATGCTTAGCGCGCTCGCTCGACGAGGCCGTAATAATCTCGTACGTTCTCTCTCTCCGTCCCTCTCTCGCCGCAGCATGTTTTGACTAAATTGATAGATAAGAGCTGACCTCTTTTACAAAGCTAGGCGCGAATATCGCGGCACCCCGGCCGTTCAACAGCTCATATACTAATATACGCGTGTATAGCGTTACACGCACGAAACGAGGCGCGTATATTCTTTCTACATGTATACACCCAGAGAGAGAGAGAGAGAGAGAGAGAGAGAGAGAGAGAGAGAGAGAGAGAGAGAGAGAGAGAGAGTGGTGTATAGGTGTGTATCTGGCGGGCTTGACTGCGCATACCGAGCGCGCCCCTTTCCTCAGCACCCCCGTCCCCTTTCGGCCTGGCCTGCCACTCCTCCGCGGCGCAAGAGAGCGAGAGCCGTGTGCGCTGGCTCTCGCGGCGCAGCGACTTGTTTACCAAGTTTTCAGGAATAATGAGCGAGCGCGAAATCTCCGTGTCTTTTTTCTTGCCGCCGAGACAGGCTGCTGCCGTCGCCGCGCAGGCTGCGGCTGTCGCTGCTCCTCCGCACCGGAGAATTCCCGGCTCCGTTCTCGGGCGCTCGCTCTTGCGAGGGGGAAGACTGCCAGGAGGGAGAGACCGAGAGGAGCCGAGCTGGTAGCGGAGGAGATGGAAGCAGGGCCTCGCGTGATGCCGGTGACGACGACGACGACAACGACGAGGATGACGAGAGAAAGAGAGACGGCGGCCAGCAGGGGACGGGGGGGTCAGGTTGGTAGGTGGGCTGCAACGACGGCGACGATAATAAGACGAGGCGCGGGCGGCGGGGGAGTTAACCTCTGTGTGCGTGCGTTGCGGCAGAGGGGCCCCGAGGTGCGAGGGGGGGGGGGAGCATAGGAACGCAGCGATCGCTAGGCCGTGGAGTAGGGGGCCGGGGTGGAGAGAGCAGGGGGAGCCGCAGGGGAGTGAGAGAGGAGCCGCGGCGCGTAAAAATCCGCTTGGCTCCGAGCTGGCTGGCTCGGCCGGCACGGCGACGGCAGCGGCAACCGATCGGGGCAGACAACATGGCGCCGGGACTGCCGCCGCCGCGGCTGCGCTCGCTCTCCTCTCCCACTCGGATCGCACGCGTCTTGTGCTCTCGCTCCCGCCGCCGCCACCACTACCACTACTACGGCACTACCGCGGCGGGCTAGCGAGCAGCGGAGACGCGGCGTCGCCTGGGATGACGTTTCCCGCCTCTGCCCTCTCTCTCTCACTCTCATCTATCTCGGATCCGATTCTTTCTCGCTTTTGCTCTCTGGCTCGTTCTTTCTCTTTCTCGAGCATAAGAAATAATCGTACCGTCTTTCTTTCTCCCAGCGATGAGATCTTGCACGCACACCGGCTTCTTCTTCTTCGTCGTCATTAACGGAAGTCAGGCCGCAAAATGGCCGCCCTTTAACGGCCAGAATGCCGAGCGCCGAAATGTCTTCGAGCACGATCACGATATTTAACGTCAATGTAGAAAAACGTATGAAAAAATAAAGCACGCGCAAATTCTTTCCTTTTCTCTCTCTCTCTCTGTCTTTCCAAGTTTTCTCGCACTGTTAGCGTGCTGGTGGCGGCAAATAACGCGGGGCTCGAGGTGTGAAAGGCGCACGAGAGAAAAAGAGAGAGAGAGGAAGGAGGGCGCCTACGCCCGCGTGCTGAGTGTCTACATGGCCGCACAGAAAAAGAGAGAAAGAGATAGCGCGTAAGGCAAGCTTATAAACCTACCGGGAGAAGCCCGGCTGTGTGCGTTGGAGCGAGATGGAGGTTAGCGAGGGGCCGAAAGCCAGGCAAAGAAAGAAGATCGACTGGTGGCACGTCCCTCGCTTAACCTCCATCTTTCTCTCTCTCTTTCGCTTCGTCTCTTTTATTCTGTTGCTCAGGCTCGCGTACTTATACATGTATACCTTACCTATACAAACGACGTTCTCTCTCTCTCTCTCTCTCTCTCTCGCAGCAGGGGCAGGGGCAGCAGCAGCTCAGCTCAACTCGCAGCTCAGAGGCAGGCAGGCGGGCGCGTGTATAATGGCTGGTGCGCTAGCGCCTCGTCGTCTCGTTCCATCTCTGTTGCGCGCGCGCCCGTCCATTCCTGGAAGGGTAAACGGTCCGAGGGGTACGGAGGCGTCCGGCCGAGTGGCTGCGCCCGGGGGGAGAGGGAGAGGACATGGACGAGGGGGGGCGACGGGGAGAGACGGGCGCGTCGCTTGCGGCCGAAGGGGCAAACAGCGCACGGTGCAGCGCCGCCACAGCGAGTGGGAGAGAGAAAGAGCGACCATACTGATTCTCGTAGTCGTCGCCGTCGTCGTCGTTGGCGCGCGGGAGGGGAAGGCGTGCGGGCGAGCGAGCGAGAGGGGGGCAGAAGGAGAGAGAGAGAGAGAGAGCGTGCAAGTGCGAGCGAGAAAGGGAGGCCGCCGGAGAAGGAGCACGAGAGCAAGAGAGAGGGAGCGAGCCGAAGCGACTGAGAGTCTGGCGAGGCAGCCGAGCCGAGTCAGTCAGTCGTCTGGTGTGTGCGTCCGATGTTGCGTCGAGGAGCCGGGAGGAGCCACTAGCCCCGTGCTCTCCGGCCGCCAGCAGGTCAGCCTTATTCGTTACGGCACATCCTCTGTGCTCCGTGTGCGAGAGTGCACCGGCTAGTTAACCGGAGCAGCCGCAGCAGGGCGGACAGCTACGTAAGCAGCAGAGAGTGCGAGAGGCAGCGCCGAAGAATTTCGTTCGTCTCAGCCCGCACGTCGCCGTCCGCACACGCGCCCACACCGACGGACACGCACAGTCACCTACACGCGCACGCACATAGTCGGCCAGCAGCAGCAGCAGCTCTCGGCCGATCTCCGCTCTCGACGCGAGGCCGAGCCAAACGAGAGACGAAAAGAGAGATGTCCGGCTCGGCGTTGCAGCAGGCCCATCCTCGGCTCAGTCAGCAGAAGCAGCAGCCGCAGAACCTCGTGCAGCTCCGACGTGCCTTTTAGCGGCGGGCTCCCTAACCCCCCCAGCAGGGATCAGCAGTAGCCTGACAGCGGCCTCGAAGTGCGGATCAGCGTGCAAGTAAGCGAAAAGCGCGAGAAAGATAAAGAGAGAGAGAGAAAGAGAGAAACGAGGGAGGAAGCGGCGATACAGTAGGAGAGAGAGAAGGAGATATATAGGTAACGCGCCGCGCGCCGGAGAGGACGGCCGAGGAGATAGAGGCGCCACTCGGAGAGCACACAGCTCATCGTGCTCTTCTCCCTCTCTCGCTCTCTGTATGTGTCGCGCGTGTGCTCTTTCCCGTGTATATCTCTCGGACTACTCCTCCGACGTCTTCGCCGAGCAGCCGTTCCGTTCCGCGGCCGAGCGAGAGCGCGGTATTGTGTAATCCGCCGAGTTGGGAGCAGCATCGCCACAACGCAGCCGGCATGGCCCACGGAGTTAGCGAGGTACTCGGGGAAGGCAGTTCCGTCGTGAAAATGGTCAAGCACCAGAGCCCCCAGCGCCAGCAGCAACTCCAGCACTCCCAGCAGCAGCACAGGAGCGTCATGGGCAGCAGACGCATATTCCCACCGCAGTTCAAGGTCAAGGTGCTCGACTCCTACCGCAACGACGAGGACTGCAAGCTCAACCAGCGGGCGACAGCGCGCAAGTTCAACATTCACCGGCGTCAGATCCAAAAGTGGCTGCAGAACGAGAAGACCCTGCGCGACTCCTGCCCCGACAGCGGCTCGAGCAGCAGCAGCGGTTGCAGCAGCGGCACCGCCAGTGCGGTCACGACACCGGCGGCCTCGCCGCCCCAGGACCTGCTGCTCCTCCAGCAGCAGCAGAGCCAGCAGCACCATCATCATAATCATCATCAGCAGTCGAGCGAGCCGACTCCAGCTTCGCCGGCCTTGAACCTCAGTCTCGCCAGACTGCATGGCGACGAGCTGGCAGTTCAGCCGCCGCCGCAGCAGCAGCCGCCCCCTCCACCGCTGCAGTCGTCGAGTGGCAGCGGCAGCAGCGCTGTGGCGGCACAGGCGCTCGCCGCAGCCACCGCCGCCGCTCACCAACACCAGCAAGCGCCGGATTACCGATTCCGAGTCTCGCCTACGGCCATCGCGCTCGCTGCTGCAGCCGCAGCCGCTGCCGCGGCCACCGGATATCCGGACTTCAAAGACGGCCTTCCGATCGCCCGACAGCCGCCCCCGCCGACGGCTCCCTCGGCCTCCTCGCATCATCATCACCAGCAGCACCACTTCGTCCCCACTGCGGCCGCCGCAGCCGCCGGCGTCCACCGCCAGCCCGGCAATTATCCGATGCTCGAGCAGCTCTATCAGCCGCCGCCTCAGCTCGTCTACAACCCCCACCGGGAGCAGCAGCCGCTCTCGCCGCCCATCACGCCTCATCACAGATACGAGCCGCTGGACATCCACCAGCCGCGATACCACTTCACAAAGGCCATCGAGCCCAAGCTCGATTCCTCCTTGTCCTCCCCCTCGTCCTCCTCCTCGCCGGCCAGCCTCGGCTCCCTCAACCCCGAGGACGAGCTCCAGCTCCGCCGACGCGCCTCCCTCATCTCGCCGGTCAAGATAAAGACCGAGCGCGCGAGTCCGGACTCGTTGGCTCTGACGCCTGGCCCTTGCGAGTCCAGCAGCAGTAGCATCATCAGCCACATCAGCAGCACCAGCAGCCCCGGAGCCGTCAGTCCAAGCGGCGCCTCGAGCATCAGCAGCATCCAGGAAGCCTGCAGCCACCTCTCGCGGCTCTGCAACCTCAAGCGCGAGCTTCCGGACGAAGAAGAGGAGCACCACCGCCGGCGGACGAGCAGCCTCAGCGAGAGCTGCAGTCCGGCCCCGAGCCAGCCCGACCACCTGGAGAACCTGCCGCCCAGCCCCGACCGGTCGAACGCCTCCTCGGACAGCGAGATGGAGCAGAGCCCGGGCGGCGGCTCGGACCTCGCCCGCCGGCGCTCCTTCTCCCTGCGCTTCAAGCTCGACGTCCTCGACGCCTTCCACCGGGACAAGGCGGTCGCGGGCAACCAGCGGGCCACCGCCCGCAAGTTCGGCATCAACCGGCGCCAGGTGCAGAAGTGGCTCGGCCAGGAGAGCGAGCTGCGCGGAGTCATCGAGCTCTGCGGCAGCGACAACCGCCAGCGGCTCGGACCGGCCCAGGAGCCCGAGGAGTCCGCGGTCGACTTGCGCACCTCCCTCGCCGAGGCCTCGCCCCCACACTCCGGCCTCCTCGGAGCCGGCTACAACTGCTGCGAGTATAGGCTCGGCTCGGCCTCGCCCGGCACCGCCTACCTCGACTCCTCGTTGACGCCACCCTACAGTACGCCCGGGTGCTCGCTCTCCTGCTGCAGCCAGGACGCCCCGGTCCAGCCGTCGTACTACTGCTACTCGCCCGGCGAGATCGCCGACTCGACGGCCAGCTCCCTCAAGCGGGCGGCCCTCTGCTCTCAGTCCTGCTGCTACCCGCCAGCCAAGAGGCCCTGCATCGAGGAGATCAAACCGGCGGCAAAGGACGACGAGCAGCAATCCGAGCCAGAACAAGACAGTCCACTATGCCTGGTCAAGCCGAAGCCGGATTCTACGGGCAGCAGCAGCCAGCAGCAACAGGAACCGGTCTCGAGCACGGTGCCCAGCCCACCGGCCAGCGCGACCCCGGTCCCAACTCCTTTGGCCACCAAGAAGGACCCCATACTCTTCAAGCCCTACCTCGACAATCCCGTGAGCAAGCCCAGCGCCGAGGAGTCGGCCATCAACAACAACAACAACAACAACAACAATTGCCAGACCGTATGCAACCTCAACGAGCAGCGACCAGTCCAGGACCTCGAGCTCGAGCTGAAATTCAAGCTCCCAGCAAAGTGGAGGGCACAGCAGCAGCAGTTGCAGCCGCAGCAGCCTGCCTACCTGGAAGCGGCCCCGGTCAGAAGTGCCTTCGTCAGGTATCCCTCGAGCGTACACTACTCGTAGTCTTCTTTCTCAACGTATCTTGCGTGCCCGTTGAGCGCGTTATTATTTTGCTTGCCCTCGTTGTACATACACAATAATTGTATTTTAACGATTATTATTATTATTATTACTATGATTATTATTATTATTATTATTATCATTATTATTATTATTATTATTATTATTATTTTGCTCAGGACCGAGAGAGTCGGACAAATGGGATCTAGTCGGTTTTTGAGATATTTTTTAAACCTTTCCGTAGATTATTTATTAACTAAATTATTTATTAACGTATTTACTAAATCTATCGAAATCCAAATGCATGGATATAAAAATAAAAATTGCCATTTCGGTCGCCAACGACCACAATTGAATTAGGATTAAACTCAAACTAGATTTTTCATAAAACGTGACGGAAAGGATTAAAAAATACTTCAAGAGATTAATCGTAGAGAAAAGTGAGAAAAAAAAGAAACAAAATTAACAATGAAAAACAAAAATCGAAGCGAGAAAGATAAAAGAAAAAGGAAAGGAAGAAAAGAAAGAATGCAGGTAGACGCGTGGCGCAAGAGCAATTGACTAGTCGTATATAAAACGAAACGGTGACTAACGAGATCCTATTTATTACTCTCTTGCTCTAAGAATGGAAAGATACGTCGGCGATGATATGGAAAAGCCTGACCCGGGGGGGACTTTCACGTCTATTGGGAGAAATGAAAAGAAAAACCCAGTAAAATTCGGTCGCCCGACGATAAGGTCGCGCGAAGGTCGCGGGCGCACGTCATCTCGCGCGCTCGTCGCCGACGATAATTACGCGCTTGTTACGCGAGATCCGCTTTACAAGAGAGAGGGAGGGAGAGAAAAAGTGTGAGAAGAGGGCTCCTCGTCAAACCGGAGCTCCGGGCGCCAATCGAGCCTCCCCTGCCAGCTCAGACTGGTATCTTCCATACTCAACTGCGAAAGGGATGGCACTCCGATATACTTGTGTGCCTCGAATGTGCCTTGCATATACATATACAATTTACCGATACTCTCTAGTAATAGCAAAGCTGGCAGAGAGTTCGGTATGATCCCACCCGTTTATAAAAAAAAAAAAAAAAACAACAACCATCCCCTTTCGCCAGTCTCTTTCTCTCTCTTTCTCACACTCCCGCAGAGTTATCCGACGCATAATTTGTAAATTGTAAATAGCCTGTACAGACGTGTAAATAGCAGTAAGCGCGATCGCTTAGCAGCAGAGATATTTTTGTACCTCGTCTCGATCGGACATAAAGTCCTAAGACGCCTGTCAACTCGCGTTGCTCCCCGTTAAATTAACGATCTCATTCTTTTGCGAGAGATCGACAACGCCTTTGTCGCGCCGGACTGGCAGTATAAGTAAGCTAGTCTCTGCGTTACCGGTGCTTGGCGTTTTCCCCATTTGCCTTTTTTTTTTTTTTAATTTTTTTTTCTCTTTCAAATATATGTACACGGGTGGTTCACGAGTCTTCGGGTAAAAGGATTCCGAAGAGTCGAGCGATCTCGATCAAAGTCTTAACGAACGAAACAAATTTCGATGCAACTCATGTGCCTTAATTGCGTGCGAGCGTGCGAATATTGGGATATAAATATATATATATACATATAAATATATACGTAAGTTTAAGAGAAGCGGTTCTTCTCAGGATTAAACAGTATTTTCACAGTCTGCCTCCTCCCCTTTCTCATCCCTTCGTCGATGCCTCTCCTCCACCCAGCGCGAGAGCCGCAGTTGCATAATAACGCGTAATAACGAGACGGAAAAATAAAATGAGTATTTTTCCTCTGCGTGCTCTCGCAATCGAGTCCGCGATATGGAGTCTTAATTAATACTCTTTAGAGTAGTAGCAGATCCACACGTATATATCTTGGATACATACGTCGCTTACAATGTGCGCGAGAAGCAAAAGAGGAGGGGGAGAAGATGATTTAGCGAGCGATACCGATCCGTAGCCCCGGTATTCTTTCTCGTTCGGTAGGTTGCAAAATAATTTTTCGACTCCCGAAGCAGATCGGGAGGTTTATATATCGAATACATAAAGATATATATATATATACATTTTTAATGCGAACAGAAAGCGTTAGAATCGAAAACGCGCAGCGTGTTCGCAGGGGTCGTGTGCCTTAGGCTCCAGGCCATTGCCGTGTGTCGGTCTTTTGCGCTCTAAGCTGAGAGCCTGGAGCAGAACGATGTACAATAAAAAAGCGATGAGAAAAGTAATACACTGAAGCAAACAAGCAAAAGTAAGACGGTACGTTAAAGTAAGTTAGTCTGTAAGCCATAATGAAAATGTCATAATGCCATAACGTTTTACATAATACAAGTTGTACGTAGTAGTTGAAGCAGGTTTACGAACACGGAGATAATCGCCGAATGACTGAGAAGGGAGGTCCTTTAAGCCCTGTTGCGGCGACTAAGACCTCCCGAGCATCTAGGCGATCCGTCCCAACATTGCCCACATGAGTCTATAGCTATTGTATTAATTAACGAATTAATTTTTAAAACGAGCATACAGCATACGAGAGTAAAAAGTAAAAAAAAAAATAAATAAAACACGTAACAAGACACATATAGGATGGATTGAATCGAGAAGCTGAAGGAGGAAGTTCCATCTGTGCAAGTAGCGGAGATGTGCCTGGGCGTAACGAGTCTTCTCTTTACCCTCTCTGTACGTCGACTGGTTCAAAACTCTTTTTTTCGTGCAATCATTCATTATATAGTTTATATAGAATCTTTATGGAATCTTCAGAAATGAGAGAAAATAAAAATAACAATGTGAATGGAAAAAAAAACGAAAAAAAAAATAAATAAGAACGACGTACGTCTTACAAGTTGAAGGTTGATTCAATGAAATTGCGTACATTTATTGCGACTTCGAGTATACGAATGAAACTTGTTATTATATTTATAAGCGAACGTCGAGAGCGCATAAAAAAAGGCGAGAAGGTTATTGAGAAAAAAATCGACTATTTGTAATTGAGAAGGGGGAAAAAACGATATTTTTAATACATCGGACTTTTACTTAGGGTACGCGAAACAATTTATGTAATATTGGGTAAACCGCAATCGTGCCTTATACAATCATCTTGTATAAAATACAAAAAAAAACATTACGAAGAATGAAAAAACAATTCTCCATACAACTAAAAATGTGATAAAATTCTTTGAACGCGAGCGATATATAATTTTTACGAGACTTTGCCGTGCCTGAAATTCGAGAGTATGTATATTTGATAATTAAGGTGTATTATGTATAATACGTGTGAGCACACAAACTTTGTTTTAAACGAAATTTATTTTCTCGCGCGATGATGTTACTAATGTGATGCGTCGCGAGTGACGCGAGGAGCACGAGAGAAAGATAGAGAGCGGAAAAGAAATGGCGAAAACAATGAGAATACATGCGGCATGCATCCGTGAGTGAGTGCTTAGACATTTTAATGTGCAAACAAATTCTAGACGATATATAGATTATTTTATCGATTTGTAAAAAAGAAAACAAGAAACAATTGTATCGGTTAAAAATTCGTCCTTTTTTTCTACGCTCGAATTGAAAATATATTGTATTAATAATTATTGTATTTGTACGTGTATATACTATGTATATTCTTATGAGCTCATAGCTGTATAAGATTATACGAAATTTAAAACTTATGGAATTTGAGAGAAATATAAGAGATTATTTTAAACACGATAATATACTGTTGTTTGTTACACTTTCCTTATCTCCTCATTTCATCAAAATCCCTACCCTATTCTTTAATTTACTTAAATATTTACTTGCATAGAAAAAAAAAAAGAAATTATTTTGAAAATTTCCAGTAGAAATTAACTAACTCGTTCTCAGCACTGCTTGAGTTTCGTCACTTGCAAGAGCGACCGCATGCATTGTTAAATATTACGCTCACCTAATTTTCCCAAAATAAGATAACGAAGCTTGACAAGTGGAAAAAAATACCATCAACACTCGTGAGAGAAAGAAAAAGCTGCAGCGAAGCAGAGGCTTATCGCACTAGCCAGCTTATCAAGCCGTATACGAAGAAGATGAGCAAGTCTGAAAAAAAAGAAGAAGCTAAATCTGCGCATTGACAAAAAAAATAAAAGCCACGAACACAATTCGTTGGCGGCTTGGAAGAGAAAAGCACAAGCAAATGCTTATCAAAGCCGTTCCCCCCTCACTTTTCATTTCGGCGTGCGCGCCGATGGTGATAACTTGTGACTTCTAAGAAGCCGGAAAGATTAGTGCTTGCTGCTGCTGCTGCTGCTGCTGCACACTGCCGCGTCTCGGTCACTCCGTAATTTCGCGGTAACATTATTGGCATTTGAAAAAAAAAAAAATCCACCTCGCTCTCGCGACTCGTCTCAAAATATTATTTCACCTCTTACGCACGCGAGATTTTCCAAAATCCCTAATGTCTTTCTCAAAATCGACGAACCTACATCGATGTTTATACCCCTCGAGAAAGCAACAGGCAACAAGAAACAAACCTTCCAAGAACAAACATTAATAAAGAATTCCGACTGACTTTTCAATTGAATCTCGGGCGAAGCTGTTATCCACCTCACGAAATCATCTCTCCGGAAAGGGATATTAAAAAAGACCAGGTCGCCGTAGAGCATCGTTCGACGCGCGTCTACACGGAATAGCTGCATATACGCGACAGGCCCAGCCAACAATGCAAATGTCGAGTCGCAATAGCGCGAGTCATGCAGCCGCGCATATATAGCGAAAAAGAGAGAGAGAGAGAAAGAAGCCTCGGCGAAATCGCGCGATCGACGGGCCGACGCGCGCCAAGTAAACAGCCGCCCGCGGCAGCTCGTCCGATTTCTTTCGGCGGACCGCCGAGCCAGCGCGTTCCTCTGATGGGGATGCTCGTTTCTTTTTGCCTATTCTCGCTCTCTTCGGTTTATCGGCTAATAAGCATTTTTCACGGCCGGTTTAAGCGCGTGCTCGGAGTAGGTGTAGGTAGGACTCGCCGTCGCTCGACGGCCGTTTAACTTAATTTAAAGCTCTATTTTGATTTTTTTTTCCATCATCCCACGCTACTACGCAGCAAATAGAAGAGATCGGCTCTTTCGGAGTTCAACGGTTCTTTTTTTTATTTTTCCGCGTGCCTATAATACGCATCGGGCGTGTTGATATTGTGTTTCTTAATTATGCGTAATGCTTGCGGTTACGTAAATCGTAAATTAACACGCGGACTTATCATTTTTAGATCATTTGCTTTCAAAAGTATTTCGTGATTCTCAGAATGAAATTTCGTTCTTAGAATTTTATATTTGATTGGCCTTGCGTAACATTTATTTTCGCCGGCTCAAACATTAATGTATCGGGGAAGTGAATTGATATATGATATGTATTCCTCAAAGCGCTCATATGTATATGTTAATTTACAAAAAGTATATAGATATGTAGAATAATAAAAAGAAAAAGTAAATAATAAGCCGTGCAGCTCCTTAATTTTCGCTCGTGAAAACGTTGAAGGCGCGTCCCAAAAAAAGAATAATAAAAATAAAACGCGGAATGATTTTTGTGCGTCTGCCTGCGACGTGTGTACGCACGCAGAAACAACGCGAATGGGGGTGGGGTGGCTTGAAAGTCTCATTAAAAGAAATACGCAAATAGCTGCTTACTAATTTTATAACCTGTGAAGTCATTCCTCAATTTTACAAGTTGTTTGTTATTTCGGTGGAACAATAAGCAAAGGCTTGATTGTTGAAAAATACATTTCAATGTTTGGCAAAATGCGGGGCTACAGCTCGGTTGCGCAATGCACACCGAGTGAGAGAGAGAGAGAGAGAGAGAGAGAGAGAGAGATTTGTCGCTTATCGCATCAATTCGCTAAATACTATTTTACAAAAGTGCTTACGAATTATCCGGAACGATTAGCGAGCAAAGCTCGTGAGGCGAAGGTTTAACCCTTGAAGTCGACGCGCCGGGCGAAGCCGCAAGCATTTAAATCCCAATAACAATTAACTCATCGTTAAAAATACACCTATGGGCCAATGGAACGAGCGGGCTGCAACAAATATTCTCTTAATTTTCCACGCCAGAGTTGAAAGGACGGTATTACCTCGGCTGGCGTTGTCCTGCCGAAATAAGATCGTACATACGTGCCGATCTGTATCTCGAGTGATTGTCGAACTAGCCGAAGCAGAGGCCCCCCCAGGGCATAAAGTGGGTATATTATTAGCAGCTAACGTTCACCTATATAAACATTGCGTTGCATTTGATTTATAATGCACGAAAGAGCTTAGCAAGTAATGAGCCCCGCAGAACATGACGGCTTAATAGCCCAATCGAGCCACTTGCTTCAACAACACTTATAGACGCGCACACGCACACAGATGCGCCCCAGCACAACCAAGAGCAGCAGCAGCAGTAGCGCATCTATACGTATATCGGCCCTCCCCTCCCTTACTAATCTACAACTACTCGCCCGTGTGGGCACAACGAAATCCTCCATTTTTCCCTGCTTCTCGGGCATCGTTATCGCGAAAGCTCTCGCTTTTAAACCAATCTCATCTCTCTCTCTCTCTTTCTTACTCCGTAGAAGAGAGAGAGAGAGAGAGCGCTCCGAGAAGAAAGAGGCCGATAAAGCCCGGCCGCGCGCGGCGCCCGCGATTCTCGGCCCCCGGGGTGGCTAAAACGGCGCTAGCGCGCCGAGAGAGAGAGAGAGAGCCCGCGTATATTTTTATCCCCCCGAGTGTCTCGCATTCCCCCGAGTGCGAGCCGCCGCCGCCGCCGCTTACTGCCGTCGGCTATAACGTCGAGGAGATGCGCCGCGTTAATCTTTCTCGCGCCGATCGGCTTTGCTTTGACTGCTTCCCTCGCGGCGCACGTGTGTGGTCTGCACTGCTTGCTTCTATATAACCCCACCCCCCCCCTCCTGCCTAAACCTGCTGCTGCTCTCTACCCCCCTTCACCCGTGTCGTCGCTTGCTCTCTAACACAAGGGCGCTATTGCTTTTTGTGGATTTACAGTTGCGCTGACAACAGGGCCTACACACCTTCGACGGCTCTACTATTCGTATAATACGCGGTAAATGCAGAAGGGCTATGAGCCGCCGGAACCCCAGAGCATCCTGAGCCAGGAGGAGGTCAGCCTGAGGTACAGGGACACTGCCCTCGTCATTTTTAAAGTAAGACACGCTCACCTTTTCTTTATTTATACGCTTTTCTTCTCTTTATTGTCGTCTCCTTGCTTTCGTTTGCTGATCCGTGTTAGTTGCACTTGCTTGCTCACCCTTTACCCTTGGAGCTGGTTCTGCTGCCTATCTGCAAGTCAGAATGATCATTGCCATGAGATATATGGGGTGGGGAATTGTGTCTCGGGAGTTTGAGAAAGAAATAACGAACGTGTGCCCAATGGTTTTTATTGTGTTGTAAGCACTTAATTTAATCGATTTAGCAAATAAGTTAGATACAATGCCGAGAATTTGTGATTTTGTACAGGAACAGCAACAATATCGGTTACGAAAAACAAGGGATAGCGGACGAGACCTTACATCTTATCTAAGTTTTGGTCTTAATCGAAGAGTCATGACATACAATAGCAACGGCAACGAGCCCGTCGTGGTCCACAATAGCATGACGAACGCCGTGGAGAGAGCAAACGAAAATTCCGGCTTCTCCTCGCAAATTTTCAGGATATATCGGAAGCCTCGTGACAGTTGCACTATAACTTAACTGCTGGCTTTGATTCTTTTATTTTCTTTCTTTCTTCTTCCTTCTATCTTTCTCACAATCGCTAGTTGCGCTTCAAGTTTTGTAAAGTCTGTGTAGTAAAAGTACTTTTTATTATAATAATATATATATGAATAAAACTTAAAACAAAAAACAAAACAATGATGATCACATTATTTACTGAACATACAGGACATAAATGATTACTTTCTAACACCTCGCTGCTAGCTTGTTTATTGCAAGCTTGAAAAATCTGAGTAACTATTATTTTATGTACACGAACGAGTCTCACATTAAAATTATAATTAGGGTAAAAAGTATTTTGTACAATACTTCTAACCGGGACTGCTTGCTCAATTGGAATTTAACTTTTTTTAATCTCAAGATACATTCTTCTTAAGCTTAGGGATAAGACTCTAAACACATTCTCTTCTTTTTTTTTAGTTTTTTCTCATAAAACAAATTAAATTTGTAAAAAAATAATATAATTCTGTTTCAATCTTCCGAGATTCTGTCTCATTCATCATTGAGAACAACCAGAAGCAGCATAATTTTTTTGTAAACGTTACGATGTTACTAATACTAAATGAAGAAAATTGTCCGGATAACTGAGATGTTCTGAAAACCATTGTAAAGGAGTATCAAGTGGAGGAATGATTCCATGTGTACGAACAACAGCTGAAGAACAAGAAACAGCACATTAAATAAAAATATGTTTCTTACAATTTACATTATTTAAAGATTTAAAGGAATGACATTAGTTGAAATAATACCTGTTTCTGTATCTGGAAATATTTCATCTAATAAATGTTTTAAAGTCTTTCTTTGCCCTTCTTCATTAACAGGCTTTACTAACTTTTGTAAATATTTATCTTCACTTGTGTAACATTTGAAAGGTATGTATTTGAAACCTTCATCGCCGCAAGATTCCATTAATTTACGATTCACAGCCCAGAATTGGTCAAACTTATCATTCAAAAGTCCAAGCCATAATTGATTGTGGTCTTTCTTCTGCATGCTAGAGACTACTTGACCACGATGCTTCAGAACATCAGCTTCTTTAATACAAGATAGAAAGTGCGATTCTGCCACTTCCCTAAAACAAATAGCAATATCAATGTATTTAGAAGAAGAACATATGCAGCGATAAATACATACTTATTGTGACAGCGCATAAGAACATTTTCTGGAAACTTGTCAAAGTGAACGACAATGTTCCAAGGCAGTTGAATGTCATTATGATAAAGATCCATTAAAACTCCAATTGGGATATGCCACTTGAGAGGTATACCATTAAATTCGAGCCACATTTCGGTCTCTTGTTTATCTTGTTTTTCTTGTTGAACATGTCGCAAAAAATGTTTTCTAACCTACATACAGTATAATATGTAAGAGTCCTAATGAAAACAATAATAAAGACAAACAAATCGTTGGTAGGATCGACTCACCTTATCGGTACAAAGTGGAAAATAACTTAATCTAGGCACCATTAAATAAAAAGGATCAGGAGCTTGGAGATCGTAAACCTCTTCGGGGTCCAGTTGAAAACAAACGGGAATTTTGCCTTCCCATATTTCCCGCAACACTTCCCGATCGTTCGCCATTGAGATTGATAATTGACAATTGCTTGATAATCACTCGAATCACAAAACCGAAATTGCTATAACAAACATTTCGATAGGCAATTCATTGAGCGCAGTAGCATCTAGTTAGGTTATGTTTTCATCAACTTTTTCAATCCCCACAAAACACAAGCTCCAAAGCCATCTATCGTTAACGTCGGAATACGTACCATTGGCGGGTAACTTACCCATTGGATTGCTCGGCTGCTTGCCGGTAATTCAGAATTGTTGATGGTTACCATTATTTGGCGAGTATGAGCGCCACCTTGGTACCAAATAAGAAATACTTCATTAGATGCAGATCCCCTGTGTACGCACGTGTTAGTACGTGATAAAAAATGTAAAAAATTATCAAAAACACAGAAAACGTGGGTATTCCCCAGTACAAAAAGTGAGTCGATTAATTGTTTTAAAAATTTCTCAGAAATAATAATAATTAATGAATATCATTAAATTAAAGTCTTAAGTTAAAATAACATGTCTTGATTTGTTTACATTTCGATATTAATAGAAGTTACGTTACAAACAAGCCAATGAATAAACAATTGTAGTAATCTTTTATTTTTGGGTGGAGTTCAAGGTGGATCGAACAGTTTGCCGTCTCACTTCATAATCCATAGGTCGTTGGATTTAAACCTGAGAGTGTTTGCTGAAAAAAATCACCCTACTATTATGTTAATGCATAGAGCTCAAATTTCTTGAAGTTTCATGGCAAATTCATTCATTGAAAATCGATCTACTTATGAACAAAGAACGCTTACACCTGCGCCAACTAGCCTTTTTTATTTCATATTATTGCTAATTTCAATATCATTTTTTTACAACGTTATAATCTTTTAGTCTGTTAACCATTTTTCCAATTTGAATTCTTACAAGAAAAAAAAAATCTTGAAATAAATATTATTGAGTACAGAGTTAAGATGTACAAGAAAAAAAAACCTTTTTCTTTCATAAGACAGCTCGATATTTATCATCGTTTAACAGCATGAGAAAAAAAAGTGAGAATGAAAATAATTTTAAAACTATCGCCGGTTACCAAAGGATTCAAGAAAAAAAAAGAAGCCGCTCGAATTGCGCGAGTCGACATGTTAAGCCTTATGAAACGGCTATTTTAAAATTGGCATATCAATATTTGAATTTACAAGCAAGATAAGAAGCAACTCGTCATAACTATTTTTCCAACAATCAACTTTCCAGCCAATCGCCGGGAGAGGATTCAATCTTCCTAGCTTTTTGAAAACTGATGAGCGTCGATTAATTGCTCGTCATACATTAAGATTTCATCTATATGCAACGCATGCATACACATACTCGCACACTTATCACTCTCGGGCTAAAGAAAATAAAAAAAAAGAGTCGTAACAAAAGCTCCAGCTGCGCGAAAGTGATAAGAGCTTCGTAGAAAGCTAGTCAAGTAATAGTCCTTGGGTAAACCTTCGTTTGAACTCTTGCAATACATACAAGAGCGCAAAATTTACGTTTCTCGTTTCTTTTTTTCTTTTTCTTTTTTTCATCAGAATTCGAATCGTCTGGGGAAATACATTGTACATCGAACGATCGAGATAATCATTAAAATTTCGTTCATATCTCGCAAATCTACATTTCTCTTTTGTCTTACAAATCGTTACGAGCGTTTACGTTGCTGTAAAAAAAGGCCCATGACCGTCTAATTTTATTCAACCGAATACAGCTGAGACTCGTAGAATACAAAAAGCAACTCCACGTGTGTACGTTTACGTACGCTCCTCCCCAGAAGCGCACGCACAAACGCACAGCCACACGCAGACATTTACATTGAGAGTATACACATACAGGCTGAAACTTCGAGAGAAGATCGCGAAAACAAGAAGAGGCATTTGCACACACGTACTGCTTTTCAGATAACAGTCTCGCGATAGCGCCTCTCAAAAATAATCTCCCGTCGAGGTGATGCTCTCTCTCTGTCTCGCTGCAGTAGCTTATACATTCACAGTGGCTTATCAGTAGCAGGCAGGCAAACGGGCAGGCGTCGTCGTCGTCGTCGTATTGTGCGTAACGCGCCCAAGGAAGCCGCTATCGCTCCTCGACCTTTGGCCTAAGAAAGTCCTCGGCTAAAAATCAGCGCCACGCCGTATACCCTTTCACCCGTGCGATAGCGCTTTGAACTACCTCCCTCGTTCTCTCGCACTTTCCTTTTCGCCTCCCCCGACCCCCTTTCCTCCTATACCCCTTCTTCTCTCGATGCATCTCGAAAACGAGCGCTTTTCGGTCGACGCTCGCATCAATCAGCCACTTTTCCCAGCCTAGATGAGCGATCGCGTCCCTCGGCCTAGCCGATAACTCCCTCCCGCCCGAGGCTCTCTACGATATACAGTTGTTATGGAAAACGAGGAGAACGTCCGATAGCCGTTTCTAAGCGCGCGCGCGCTCTCTTTAATCGTCTCGTTAGATTCTGCCTTAAACGAGTCCCGCAACAATGTTTCGAGATTTCGATTGTCGGCTCTCTCTCTTTCTTTTTCCTCCTATCGCGTTTTACGAGACTCTTGTGTGGCGCGCGGCTATATCTCGCCGACGAATGTCGATGCATACACACGGGAATAAGAAAAAAAAGAGCAAGCTTATCGATAAGACTCGCCGAGTTATAAGCTGTCCGGTGTAAAGGAAAGGGGAAAAGACGCTCGACACTTTTGCAAGGGTGTGTCTTTGATAAGCTCGAGACGACTCGTTGGTTTGTCGATCGTTCGTATCGATTACAACCAGTGTCTTAGCTCGTCGATTCGTCCCAAAAAGTGTTGCATCAGAGACAAAAAAAGTATAACGCCGCGCATTTCAATCCGGAGTCCAACCGCGTAGTCGATCGAAAAAAGACTCTTGTCTTCCTTTCCATCCCGCGAGCTTCAACAGAAAAGCAATACGTCTTATCAGTCGGTGGCCTCCCTGTGGGGGAGAATCGAGCCTTCCGCGTCTGCGCGCTATAGCCTCGCTTTATACCGTACGACCCTGCGCCAAAGTTTAACCGGCCTGCGCGAGATAAGCGAACTTTTTTTTCCCTGCCATACTTTGTTAATGACGTGTGTATGCTCAGACAGACGAGCGTAAGGAGGAGGGAGGGAAGAGGGAAACGTGCGCGCGCGCGTGCGTCGCTATCGCGTCTAAGCGATCAAAATTGTTTTCGAGCCAATATCGAGAGCGCAGCCTGCGAATAATAGCTAAATTAATTTATTCCCCCATCGCCGGGGCTTACTTCGTTTGGCACTTTGAAGGCACGGCAGATTAGATTCTCGTAATTTTGCGGGAATAACAAAGTCCAGCTGTATCATGTCATGTATACAAGCATGTATACTTTTTATTGTGTTGGCTTCGGAAAGTTTTCATTCGGTCTACAGCTACATACAGCTAAAGCTACACCTGCTGTAAATTAGCTTAGGGTAAACAGGTCTTATCGGGAGAAGAGCCTGCCGATCGGCAACAAATCTCGGCTGCGTCTCGCTGCTGTCGATGATAAGACTCTCTGGCAAATCACACGCATCTGCGCTCTCACAAACTCATTGTTACGGCCAACAATGTTTCTCGAGTATTGACAAAGATTTAAAGGAAAAAAAAAGAAGGCCGCGTGGGGAGGAAGGTTAGAGCGACGGATCCGATGCGCCGGCGCCGATTGAAAATGCACCGGGCCAAATTGGCCGGACACTTTGCTTCTTCCCCCTGGTGTCCGAGTATAGCTTGGGGGAGGAGGGCAAAAGAAGCGTTTGCTCGCACACGGTGTTGGCTAGGACGATGAGCCGGTGCGTTGGGTGGGGGAGAGTGTAGGGTTACGCCGAGCGCCCCCGGGAATGTCCCGCTTCCGGCAAGGAAGCCAAGCACACACACGGAAAGGTTTGCCGCTCGGCCGGCGCTTGGCTGCACAGGCCGCCGCCGCCGCCGCGATACGGCGACGGGACGTCAAGTGCTCCGGAACGAGCGACTCCCAGGCTGATTTCATGGCCAGCCGAGCGCGGCAACGAGGCCCACTCGCTCTTCCTCTCACGCCTTCTGTATACGGATTTTCGTTTCGTTTAAGTCGAGCTGGCTATTTATTAAGCCAACTACCGCTTAGTGGGGGTCTCTCCCCCCCGTTTTCCATGCGGATCTGTTAGACTATGACGTCTACTCGCGCTGTTTTAACACTCGGCATAATTTCATGATAACGACGCGCAAGAGAGATATATTTGGAATATTTGGCGAGACGCTCATGGAGGCGGGCTTGTTTTTCCCTCCGTATTTTTCGTCTGAGGCAAATTCGGTTACTCAGCGCTTTATTACCGAGCAGATTCGGACAAATATTATCTGGCTCAATATTTAATTGAAATATCGCGCCGGCGCGCTTGTTCTCTTTCTCTCTCGAGAGCAGCAACAATACATCGTCTCCACGAATACATTTATATCCGTCTGTTGAAGATTCCACAGATCATGACGTAGGAGAGAGAGTGAAAGAGAGCTCAACGCCCCCCGAGATATATAGAGCGGGCCGTGGCCACACGCCCCAACATAAAAAGGGCATAAAATCTTTCTATTATACACCAGCAGCAGCAGGGCAGTACATCCCTCTCGGTGCAGGCTCGTAAAATCCTCAAAGACAACTACCAGAGCCAAAAAGGTGAAATGAAAAAAGAAAATAAGAAAAACGATCCGTCCGTCGTTTAAGTCCTTGAAAAATTCGGTTAAGCGTCCGCCCGCAGCGAGTGCGTATAGAGAGAGGATCGCAGGTGTCGAAAAGCCGCGGCTTAAGCACGCACAAACACCTTTCCCGATCGAAAGCCGCTACGATAGCGTTGATGGAATAAGAGGCGTTGATGATCTTCTACGCCCGGAGAAATGTCAATGTTATTATAGAAGGGCGTCGAGGCGCAATTTGATTCGGCGATCGGTGTATAGGCGACGAGGGCGGGGGGGGGGGCGAGCCCGAAGAGATGAGAGCAGGTGAGTGCGTGGATATTGTGAGCGGGACACCGACAGACGGGCAGCGACGCTCGCCTCCCGCCGCATATGCCGTAGCCCGCGTTATTCTCGGGACATATGGACGCGCGAGGATATGGACAGACGGGCTTTCGCATCTCTCTCTCTCCTCGCCACGCGCCACACCATCCCAATAACCCAACTCCTCGGCTTTATTCGCTGGAATCTCTTTCTCTCTTACCCCTCGCTCACTTTCTTTGCTCAAACGATCGAAACGGAGGAAGTTTATTTTGGCTTTGTCGGACCTGCGCGCACACTCGGTGTGCTTCTGCTTTTATTATTATCATTTCTTTTTCTTTTCGGGGAATGAGCGAGCTCGTTTCTCTTATTGTTGCGCCGCGATCGTTTTCCTTCGAGAGTCAATTATACGGGTTTCTTTTTTGTTACCTTTGCTGAACGAGTTTGGAAAGGTGTACAACTTCCAACTGAAAAATTCATGCCGGCTTTTCGTTATCGATGTAAAATTGATGTTTCAGGCGCGACTTGTATGACGAGTATATGCAACATATTTTCTATGTAACGATTACGGGCTACGTGTGGATTATAATGCGCGACCTCGGATTCTCAAGGCTCCGTCGCGATATCTGCACGCTTGATTAATTTTTAACGATGTTTGCCGGCGCGGATATCGGTATGAGAAATGAAGCGACACGTTACGAAGCGTATACTTATGTACACACGCGTCGAGAAGTTCAAAATTCACGTGAGCATGCAGTTGGTGGCCTTAGAAGCGGCATATGTAAAAGGCGTGACCCGCAGCCTGCGTCTCGCATGCGCTGCCTCTCTTTCTTTAACCGAAAAGGAAGCGAGCCGTCATCATCATTTCCTACACTCGTCGCGAACGTCTCGAAAACTCGGGCTTTAAATTACGGAAAAGCCGACATGATCCGAAGCATATATACGAGACAAAGTCCGAACGAAAAGCTCGAAAAATAAGGGAAGCAGAATAAGAAGAAAGAAAGCTTCCGGCGCCTATTCCTTGTCGTCAAGTTATTCCGTCAACGGTCATGCTCAGGCCCGGAGCGAAATGAACGAGCGTGAGGGGTTGGGGGAAGCGGCGAAGGGGGTGTCTCTCTTTCTCTCTCTTTCTCTCGCATGTTGTCATTAAATCGAAAGAGGCACTTGTGTGCGCCGCCGCTCTCCATCGGCTCTTGCACTTGCCGTCCAGGAAGACGCACCTGACGCCACTCGGTGGCAACGGCGGCGGCGGCGGCGAGATGACGGTTGCGCCAAACGGTCAAAAGGAGCGTGCGCGCCTCTCCCTCCCCGTGGAGCGTCCGCTCGCGAGCGCGAGATTCTGGCGCGCGACTCCAGTCCCCTCCCCGCCTCTCACCACGCGGTAGTCGGTAATGAGGTGGCGGCAGAGCGCAGCTGAGTCCCCCAGTCCTCTCCTCCTCTAACGTCCTCTCCCCGGGACAACTTCCTGCCTATACTCTCGACTGCTGCTGCTGCTGTTGCCATAGCTCTTTCTCTCGGAGCGAAAGCGAGTCTAGAGTGCTCCCGGCATCTGCCTCCCGAATTAGAGCGTCTCCTACGGGGCCAGAACTGTTTTCCTCGCTCCTCTTCTTCGCGCCCTCGGACTTTCAGCTGCACGAGCAAGCGAGAGAGAGAGAAAGAGGTTGTTGCGAGATCGGGAGAAGACGGGTGCGACGGAGGAGGAGGAGGAGAGTAGCCCGGTGGGCTCGGGGCCCGATCTACCTTGGCCTAAGGGAAAGAGAGGGAGAAAAGCGGCGGTGGCGGCGGCGGCAAGTGTGCGCGGCATGCACCTGCCGGCACACACCTGTTGACCGTTGCGGAGACGCCGGCTATGGCCCGGCAATCGGTTACGACTTCTGGGCGCAGCTCTCCTCCCGTGCGCCCCCGAGATCCTCGGCCGCCGCAAGTTGCGCCGGGAGCCCAACCAGACGGCCGCCACCGCTTCCTCTCGCTCTTCGGCTCCTCTCCTCCTCGCTTCCTCTCTCGAGAGCATGGCACCCCGCCGCTACACCTCGCCCCCGACGATATTCTGCCGCCGACACTTTTCGCGCCGCTCAAGAGGCGCAGGTAGTTTTTCCGTTGCGCCACGGCTTTGCGCCACCTTGCACGGACCTCTACCCCCACCAGCATGCAACTCGCAGCGACTCTGCATTTTTCCTACTATCCTTCTCCCTTTCTCTCTTGCTTTTTTTCTAGAGCTACAGTTGACGAGGCGCTGACATCTTGAGTTACGGCCAACCCCGTGAGCCTGCTCTCTTCGGGCTCTAGATCTGCCTGACTTTTGTTTGCGGCCCAGCGACGTCACCTCTCGAGCACACCCCCTCCCTAAAACTCTCCTCTCTCTCTCTCTTCTCCCCTGTATTGTCTTTCGTCTGCATCTTGATAAGCAACACTCAGCGCAGCGGGCTTCTCGATGTCAGCCAGCGATAACGGATGCGCTCTCGATCGAGAAGCACGCGCCGAACGTTTCGTAAAAATTCAACTTTATTACACTTCATTCTTTTTCCTTTTTTTTTCTCCGATCGACAACAGCAGCACAATTGCGTTTTAACTCGGCGTAATAATACGAGCAAACGATAATATTATCGAGCAGTGAAAAAAAAGCTTCATAACGAGCTTATGCGAACAAAATGCAGCGTCATAACACCAGGAGTTTAAGAAAAAAAAAGCAAACAACTCTTGGCGAGACAGAAGCTCGGGGAACGAGTAAAAAAAGAAATTAAACACGACAAAGAGAGTGATTAACAGAAAAAAAAGAGAGAACGCTTGTAGGAGAAGGAGGAATAAAGAGTCATCGAGAGTAGAGTTGCGTAAAATGAAGAAAAACGTATACGGAGACGCAGGCACACGGAGAGCGGTAAGAGAGGGCCAAGAGCTGTACGGCAAGCGCGCAGCGGCAATACGGCAAGGCCGCTCCGCAAAAAGGCGCTTTGGCTCACAATGCCGGCAATAGCAGCAGATCCGTGCGCGCGCGCGTCCATAAAGAGAGCAAAAGACGAGGTGTACGCGTCGCGAGGAATAAAGCCCACCGCACGCGCGCGCGTTACGTTAATTGCTCGCGAATTCCCCGAAGTCAGCGAGTCGCGTGTATGAAATTCGGCCCTCCTCCTGCTGCCCCTATATACATACCCGGCTCGGCTTTCTTGCAGCAAAAGAAGAACGAGGAGAAAGAGGAGGAGAGCAGAGAAGCGGCAGCTGAGAGAGCCAGCCGCACGCGCCAACAGCCGCTCGGACGCAATTTCGCGTATATATACATACATATAAGCAGCAGCAGCAGAGACAGAGAGCGTAAGAGCGAGAGGATGAGGCAGTGGCGGCGGCGACCGTTTGCCGGACACATGCCGGGGCGCGCGCGCGCCGCAGCGGGAGCCCCCTGCGCAGCAGGTGCGTCGCAGGTGATTCCCTCCTCCTCCTCTCGCACTCTCGCCCGGGTCCACCGGCGTCTCCCTCTTCCCCCCGACGTTTTCTAGAACCCGGGATTTTCCAGGCTCTCTCGCGTAACGTATATTGTCTGGGGCCAGAGGATGAGCCGGCTGTCGGCACCGAGAAATGTCCCCGGCCGAGAGAGAGAGAGAGAGGCCCGCCGAGTGACAGATGACGCGCGATCGCTTGCACACCTTCTATACCCGCCGATCCAGCCGATCGATCCGGACCGATTACCCGACCTCATCTCTCCCCCCCCCCCACTCTATAGCCTCTCGCCCTCCCGCCCTCCTTCTATCTCTCTCTGGGCGCGCGCCTACGGGCTGGTCCTCCTCTATGTACGGGCCGTGGACTAGGCCGGCCATAAATTCGGCCAGTGCGGCTTGTAATGTAGCCGACGGGCAATAGAGCCTCGAGAGCGACAGGAAATCGTCGGTATTTAATGGCCGGACCATTAGGACGCTCATTCGCCTTAGACGCCCGGGTAATGAGATATTTATGGCGGCTCAATGAAAAGCTGAATGTACATAGTACGGAAGGTGAGAGAAGTCAAGCGACGCGCCTCAAGACCTCCAGACGATTCTCGTGGCTCGTTCCTTCTTATATACCAGAGCCCAACGGCCAATTTTTCTCATTACAATAAAATCGTTATGGTCCGACTTTTTCTCGAGGAGCTTCTTGACCCGAACCGGCCGTTTATATATCCCCCGTGCTTTTATTATCTCCTACAAACCGACAGCTTTGCCCGTCGTAAAGTAATAATGTCATCACCATTATGTTTCAAATAAGACCTCGTTGACCCACACGCAATTGTTAACGATTAATTGTTTATAATATTAATCGAAAGAAAGGCGAAAATACGTGCACGAAAACCAAAACAAGGGCCACTTTTAAAAACAGAAGCCTAAAAAAATCGTTCGCCCTTGCCCATCGTCCAAGCTCTATCCTTCGTTCCTCACGACGCAAGATTATTTCGGAGGAGGGGCCAGATCGGCGTCGTCGCAATATCTCTAGGAGCGATCAAAGGTGGATTCTCAAAAGAGAGGAGGAGGAGGAGGAGAGAGAAAAAAACACACTTCTCCAACGCTCGGCAACACCTGCGCTGGGAGGCAACGTTGGCGCGCGCCTGCGGCTGTGTATATCGTTGGAAAACACAGTCACGCTCTTCTTCGGCACTGCCACGTTTCGCATATATGAGGGACGGAGGGAGGAGGGAGTCGATGAAGCGTTATCGGCGCAAAGGGAAACTGTATCGCGCGTAGCTACATCCGCGAGCTTTGCCTGATTGTCGCGTTGTGCAGGCGTATTATGCACATATTTGCTCGGCCCTGGTTTCGCGTATTCTCTTTGTCGAGCGAATCTGCGAGATCCCAGTGGCTGTTAATTAACCTCTCGACGAGGCGATAATATAAATCTCTGCGTATAACGAAGCCTTCGCGTTTTTTTTTCTTTTTTGTACTCTCTGCTGTTTACCTTTTTTTTCTGTCGTCATTGCGATATGCGATAAACAATCTGAAGTACACACACGCAGGAGGCCCAAGAGGCAGATCAAAGTTCAATCAAGTGACGCGTCAGCGAGATCACTGCGCTCTCGTACGCTCTTATCTTTTCATTGCTATTGTTGTGCGTTTCTTTTTCTTTTTGCTCCACCTACTCTCCTCTTCATCTCCGTCCAATTACAAATAATATAATCTTATATCAGAATCGCGACCGTGTGTGTATCGATTGCGCCGAGCAAACTAAAAAGGATCAGGGCAATAATAAATAAACGCAAAAGCTCTAAAGAAGCAGCAAAGAAAAGAAGCGCCATCGTGTCCAAGGTTGCCGAGGAGGAGGAGGAGGAGGAGATGGAGGTGTCCGGGTAGCAACGTATACTCATACTCGCGGGCCGGTGGCGGCGGCGGCAGAACGGCAGCCAAGTCATTTTTTCGATGGCGCACCAGCTGTATGGGCCCCGGCCGAGGCGCAGAAGGAGGGAGAGAGGAGAGGGACTCGCGGCCGTCCCGGCGAGCGTGTTCCTCTCCTCTCGCAGCTTTGCCTCTCTTCTCAAATTGACGCGGGCGCTCTCCTCCTCGCCGAGAGGGAACATACATCCTCCTGCTGCCCGGCGATTCGCCAAAGCGAGCCCCGGCACGCGTTTGCACACATGCTCTCCTCCTCCTCCTGCGCGAGCGGCGCGTGGTCCGTCTGCCCGCGTAATGTGGGCTGCGGCACGCGCCCCACGTAAAAAGAGAAGAAAAACGAGAGCGCCGCCGCCGTTGCTTCGCTGGAGGAGGAGGAGGAGGAGGAAGAGGAGTATAGCAAGGTGTGCAGCTCTCTCGCGAGAGAGAGAGATGCTCGCCCCGGTGTGGCGGGGCAGCTGATCCACGGCAGGTGGATATACGTGCGCACGCGAGAGGAAGGTGCGCGTCCGAAGGCGCGTGCACGCGCGGGAGTAGCCGGCGGATCCATTGTTACTACGCCGGCAACGTCGTATATGCCTATCTACAGCCCGGAGATTTATAGAATGTATATTTCTCAGCTCTACACGTATAGATTTGTATAAGTAAAAATTACTATATTGTATAGGTTTTTGGGGACAGACTCGATGTATAGAGGAATTTTACTACATGTATAATA
>JAPYYQ010001867.1:0-26643 GCA_030522585.1 Anagyrus pseudococci
GTAAATTCGTAATACTTTTAAAAGATTCTAACCAATTCCTGGTCGAAAAATTCCCATGGGAAGATTTTTATTTTTATTTCGAATTAAATCTTCTGAAAGAGCTTTGGTAAAAGCGTATGTGTTTGGCCACGAACCAATTAACCTGAAAAAAACATTGATGTGTATTACATAATAATGTAAGATTAACGAGTACAAAAATAAAATTAGTTTAAAATAAAAAATTTTGTAGTATTGAAAAACGAGTATTCATACTCACTCTGTAGTAGATTTATTTATTTCATTATCAGACAACGATTTCTGTAACTGCAGAATGTCTTCGTAATGAATGGAATAGTCGTAAAATTTTTCTTCTATCGTCGAATTGAAACAATTAGCGTAGGCTGTTGAGACGTAAATAAAGGACTGAAATTTAAAAAAAAAAAATGGTAAAGTTAACATTTAGCTCCTTATTACATGCCGTGATAATATTTACCTTTAACTTCTGCATGTCTTTACACATCTCAATGACAGATGAAGTACTTTGTATATTAATTGCAGTTGCTTCTGTTAGTGGTTGATCAAATCGTACCGTAGCAGCCACGTGAAAAACTATTGAAACCTACAATTTATCGCAGTCGTAAAATTGTGTTGATTTGAAAATTTTTTTTCAATAATTATTGAAATAAATTGTTCACCTCATCAATCAATAATTTCTTGTCACTATCACTGAGACCCAATTCTTTTAAACTACAGTCTCCAGGAATACCGATTATCTTTTTATCCGTATTCACTTTTAAATCTTTCAATGTTTGAAAAACCTAAAAATATTGTCTGATTAGAACACAGTTTATAAGATAAACGAGACAATTATGATTATGTTGCAATTATTACGGGATCTTTTAAAAGCTCTTGAATTCTGGTTTCAACATTTTTCCCTTTTTTAGATCGCACAAGTAAATAAATGCGGGAAATGTCAGGGCAAGATCGCAAAAGTTTTTGTATTAAAATTTTTCCAAGAAATCCTGTGCCTCCTAAACAATTATTAACATAAAAAAGTTAATAAATAATTGATTTTTAATTCCGTGTTAATATTAGTAAGATTTTAAAACGCACCTGTGATAAAAATGCATTGATTTTTATAAAAATCTTGAATAGGCGACCTACTTGTCCGATTATCATTACATGTTTCTATCAAACAATCACTTTCTTCACTGATTTTATTTGTTTCAAATTTGTTATTCTAAAAATAGTTACAATTCGTTAGTATAATCAAACCATTTTGAAGATCACTTTTTATTCGTGAACTTACCGTTTTTGTCAAATCAATATCCACGTCCATGTCAACCGACATTTCCACGCGAAACTTCACTAAATAAATTTGAAATATGAATAGTAGGTTAATAATCTAGTTCACGTTTAATAAATACTAATATTTCCGCGAATTAAACAATTGCGGACCACTGCGATTGATTTTTGATAGAAAATCGTCGACAGCTCCGTGGGCCCAATCGAAATTCGAATGTGCGATTTGACGGCACCACTTGCTCTTTTATGCTTTTCGACATTCTATTGACTCGAGACTGTTGTTGGCCGAGGAAGGAGTAGAGTCAAGATGTGGAGGTTGAAGATTGTTGACGAAAGCTCTATAGCTCGTACTCGAGCGCACGTGTGCGTAAGATGACGTAGAAGATTTTTTACCGGCTGGATCCTTAAAATTTTTGGTCGTCAGTCAAAGTGATCCTTGTTGCAGTCCGGCGAAGGTTAAGTTGTTGACGTTTAATTCTCGAGTGCAAATATGATTGATAGAAATGTTCGTCCATTTAAATAATTAGAATATACCAATGCTATCAGGTTCCAAGAAGGTTTTCTGACGCAATCCTTGACCCCGAATAAACTGGTATTTTTTTCGGCAATGATACAGCGTATTTAAGAACAACTGTTTGATAATCCATTCTAAGATTAGGCTTTGCTTTAATTCTTCTGTGGTCTCGGTTAAAGAATTTGCAATTTAAATCTAATAGATTTTTTTAACAATGACAATAATAAATCACCATTGTAAAGGAAGATTCTAAAAATACTTGGGCGGTGTCAAACACCTTGTCACCATTAATTCAAATTAAAACATTTAAAAACTGTAACAGCCCTCGAATAGTGACATTTTTTCCACTAAAGGTACAGGAAAAAGTTGTTTGTCTTCAGGATGCAGCCTCAACTGGGAATTCAGCACACATTGTTTGTAAATTTTTATTCTCTTGTAGAAAAAATAAAAGAGCGTAATATTGTTTATTCAACTTTTTCTAGTCTGTAATAAATTTTATTGTGACACTGACTCCTGGTCTAAAATTTCCTGGAGGAAAGATTCCGTTGTTGTTTTTAATCCATTCCGTAAGGATTTTTTTTAAATTTACGTAGTTGACCAGGAGTTGATTGATCTGAACATATTTTATTTGAGTTTGCATTTACGTTAGTGTAGACAACATTAATTTACGATATTTTGATTTAAATATCTCTACAATTCTTCACAATTTGCGGGATAATTACAAATTTTTTTTCAATATTCTTAGAAAAACAATTGGCATTTGAAACACGTACCTATAAAAGGCAGAAAAGACATAAATGCCATATACTTCACCGGCAATATTTACTTTCAATTTAAGAGAGACACTTTTCCTTGTTACGTTAACTAATATTTTTCAAATTGCTTTCCTTTTAAACATCTTCATTCGTACGTTTCTAATGAACGACTCGTAAAATAACTTATCATTGTTATACTATTTACGAAATCGTTTAGTAGTTCTCTGTTTTTGTCATATTTTGAATATATAAGTAAACGCCAGAAATTGAATTGCAAGGCATTCTACTAATTTTTTTTTAAAAGAAATCTTGTTCTTTCCACGAATTTATTTGCAATCAAAAACTACCTTTAAAAAATGTATAGTCTACGGAAAGTTTGAAATATTTACATTCCGTAAAAATACGGAAATCAAATCTTGCATATACGGCAAAGTTTTTATTTTAATCTTTTTCAACAATATTGTACTTAATTATTTGAACTTGTATGTTCAAACTTTAAATTGTTTATAATTTATAAAGTATACATGTAAATGAAAATATTTGAAACGTGGCATAGTCTATACCTTTTCTTTAAAAAAGTAGTTTAAATGACAGTCACTGTTAGATAAGAATAATTGAAACATTACACTGACGTAGTATTTCTTGTTCAAAAGAACAACACTAAACTCTTTATGTAAATTGAACGATTTACAGTAAAAGTATTATCGAGTAATGTAAAATTTTAAAAACCCAAACAACGTTTGACGATCGACCATTTAATGAATCCAGTTTTTATAAGAAATATTTTGCATGAGATAAAGTTAATTACTTTTTTCAGTTTTTAGTTTAACAGTAGTTGTGTCTGAAAATGAAGTCTTTAATTAATATAATAAATATTTTTAGATAGACTCTGGATAGTCTTTTTTTATTTGGAGAAATAGAAACTAGCTTCAATAAATTATATTATTTTTTTACACCAATTTTGTTGATTAGTAAGCAAAAAATTGGGAAAAACCTAAATGTACTCTCAGCTAATGCATCAAAGAATATGTCAGACGTTAAAAAAAAATAGTATTTTTAGCAGGAAATTTTAAAATATTAGTCCGTGGACACCAGGATGTGAATTTAAGTTTTACCAACAGAGTTGTTATGAGCAAAGATACCAACTATCGTAAGATGGACCATGGAGGCTCACTGTTTCTACTCGTAACACAGAGTCACCGCACATGGCAGAGCAAAAAAAAAACAGCATATCGACCCTCGTGAAGTTTGGCTTGCTCGATAATCAGCAACGAAGAATAAAAGAGTAAAGAAAAAAAAGCGAATGACAAAAGCTAATTGCTTGAGTAAAATAGTTTTTACGCCAGTTGCTTGTTGAGGCTGCCAGTGTAAAGTAAGAGTTCTCCTAGTCTTTGTTTATCAAAATAAATTTCCTTAAATTCAAATTTCTAATCTTTTTTCTCCTTTTCTTTGAGCCATCCGATCCCTTCATCTCGATCTCAACGCTAATTCCAGATCCCATAAAAAATTAATCTACGGCAATATGAAAGGATAGGTGTATAAATAAAGGAACAGGTAATGAATTTACATTTTACAAAGTATTTATTAAAACAACATATATGCGCTTCTTAAAGTGATACAGCTAGGTAATAAAATGTATAGATAAAAACACCTTAATTTATTGATTTATGATATTAAAACATAAACACCACGGGTATACTATAACTCAATTATTCATAATTGACCTTAAAAGTATCGTACAAATAAATTCTATTTACATTGTCGATTATCGTCTTTTCTGATCGGCACACTTTGAAAATCAAGGGTGGTCATCCTTGATTTGACACTTTTACGAATTAAATTAATTTACTTTTGATATTTAATTATAATGAGTTTCGTATAAAAATAAGAATTATTAGTAATAAAATATTAAAAATTTTCATCGCACGACGGTATAAAAATTATTTACAATTTCACAGTTCCAATGTCGGGGATAATTTTGTAACAACAATTTTGCAACGGTCATTACCATGCAACGTTATCACTTGAATATTGTAGAAAATATTTTCCAGAGAAACCAAAATCCAAATGATGCTACCAATCCTTTAAGCACTTGATGCATCCAGTAAAACCTAAATACAATAAATGATCGTTATTTCAATAAAGGTCCAGTAATCCAACATAAATTTGAAAAAAATCCTTTAATTGACATTACCTTCGCCACTTGAGTCTACTTTCTTCGACATTCTTCAAGTCATCCTTCAATAAATAAACTCTGATGCCTCTCATGTAATTTCTAAAATACGCTTGCCAATCAAAGTTGTCCATGGTGAAGTAGAACATTTGCCTGTCGCGTGGGTCCAGCCGATGCCACAAGCCTTGTACATTGTCATTGCTGAATTTCCATTCGCGCGTACTGAAGTAGGATATAACGCTGGCAAATTTATGAATTTTTTCATACGTTCTCAATAACCTGCAAGCATAAAAAATCAATAAATAATTCAATAAACCGAATGATCGCGTGATTTGTAAAAAAAATTCTATCACGTTACCTTGGCTTTCGGCCAACACAGATGGTTAAAACGTCGATAATAGTGGCGGGTACAAGATGCAGGACAAAGGAGTACATCGAATTGACGAACTTGTGCTTGCTCATGGTGAAGGACATGTACCAAAGGGCACTGCTCATCGGGTACTCGTCCGCGTACTTGGTGTTGGTCACGAAGAAATCCTTCCACGTGTAGGGAGCGTCGACCGACGACACGAAGTTGTAGATCAGCATATCCTCGTCTCGTCTGAAATAATTCATTGCGGTAAGCATTTGATGTTGTTGTTTTCTTATTTTTATATTGATCGTTATTCCCCCGTACCTGGCGGTCTGCATCGCTACGTCCCAAGCGGCAGCGATGAGGGCATTGACGGTGAGATCGACAGGTACGATGTTGGCGTTCTTCTGGGGATCGCAGTGCATCGTGCGCAGTACTCCAGTTGCTACGCCTGCTGCTATACCTGTCGGTCCGTAAAAGTTGTCGATCCATCCTGGTATTGGCTCGTGGGCCGTCGAGATCACTGCGATTCAAAAAATTGTCGTTATGTATTTTATGGCTTTTAAAGTTCAATATAGAATTGGAAATTCACGGGAGATCGGTTGATTTATACGCGCGCACGCAGTTTTAATCTGGCAAACAAACATTTTTCATGATACTTAGATAAAGCTTGGCCTGTTCTCATTGCGAATGGAATAGCAGCTTCATTATTTGCAATCGACAATTAACAGAATCTTACCAATGCCGGGCCGGAAGATACCCATGGGTAAGCTTTTGTTTCTGGTTCTGACGAGATCCTCGGCAATAGCTTTAGTAAACGCATAAGTGTTCGGCCAGGGCGAGATAATTCTGAAAATTTCAAAGTGTCACTTTATTACTCTGATGAAATTTAGAGATGGGAAAATCGGGAAAATCGCCTAGGCTATACTCATTTACGTACTGAGGACTAATTTGGTTAATGGTGTCGTCGGGCAAACAGTTGACAAGGCCGAGAAGTTCTTGATTCTTGATAGGATAGTCGTAAAACTTTTCCCCTATCTCGCGCGATATACAGTTAGCGTATGCCGTGGAGACGTGGACGAAAGCCTGCGAAAACATGTATATATATTGCGTTGTGCAATGATAAAAAAGAACCGATTTCGTATTGTTGTCAACATGCGTATTGAGCTCAAGGATTTGGCTTTATTGTTGCGTATCAAAAAAAAAAGTTTCGACACGTGTGTTGTTTTTTGTTTTTTTGGTCGCGCATAAGATCGTATCTTTTAATTGGGTATTTCGTTGAAGGGTCGGCCGTGGCGCAAGCGTTTGTCTCGTGAAAATGACGTTAAGAAATGTTTAGTCTGTATACCGAATTAGATAAAAAAAAAGTAGCAAGTAATGGTTTAATGAACTCAAAGTTGCTCACTCACGATAGTCTATACGCGTCGCGAATGTAAGATTAGAAAGAAGCAAAAAATTAGCTCTCACAATCAGAAATGTCTATCGATGATTTCTCTTATCTTCGCTGATCTCCGTACCGATATACGCATTGAAATTCAGTTAGTTACCGATTCGTAGTACAACATTTTCCTCGTTCAAATACTGTACCCAAGCGCTTATGCTCGTTTCCCAGTTTACGTGACTTGACACGTAATAAATTACGGTAACCATTTTTTCCCCCGTAACTCCATCAATCAAACGAATCAGTTAGAGACGCTATAGCCGTCATAATCACGGCTATTAATATTTCAAAAGGATCGAATTCATAGTTTAAGCCGACTTTTTTCCTCCTGCGCCTGTATTTACTTATGCGCGCCGCTTTTTTTTCCTCTCCCGTAATTATGTCAAGTTCAATCCAAGCAAAGCGAGCTCATTTGTCTTGCTCCTCATCGCCTGTCGGTATATCGATTTTCACTCACCTTCAACTTTTGCATGTCCTTGCACAAGTCGATTACATCGGCCGTACTTTGAACGTTGATCGCTGTGGCGAGTTTCAATTTTTCATCGAACCGAACAGTTGCAGCGACGTGAAACACTATGGACACCTGCGAAATCAGCCTTGCGTTATATACATCGTATACATCTATAAAAACAATATAACCACCCCCCATAACAACGATTTTCCTTTCAAATTTCGACATTTTTCACTGTTATAATAAATCGGGCATTATTAATCGCGACGAAAGATAAAATCCACGCGCGGCTCATATCGTCTCGTGGTGGAAAAGAAAGCCGTTCGGTAAATAAAATCTCGCGCGCGTTAAAAACGATGCGCGCACACACGGCGCGCAACAACGCAAGAGCAAGCCATGCCAAGATTAAAGCGTAGGCATTCATCGCGTGGGTCGCATTAGCAGTCTTAGCACGTTTTTCACGGCTTACGTCTCGTGCATATGCGCGTCAGTGTAGGCGCACGTAAGGGGTTAACGTCCATACGCATACTTAGCCGGCGGTATGTCCAACTATTGCAAGATCATTCGACGAGAGAACGAAAAAAAGTAAATAATAATTAAAACCCTGACGAAATTTTAATCTCGATATCCCATTACTTTCTATTTTCGTGCCAAGTCCGCGTGTCTGCGTGTTCGTTCGTTGACCCAAGGTACAATATAAATCGGTGTCTCGAAGGTAGGCGAAACGAAAAGCGTTTTGAAAATCGTCGGATATAGATCCGGATAAAATTAACAAAGTTGTCAATATTCCGGGGCTTATAAACGATCGACACAAAGCCGAGAGCATTGGCAGGATCGATTGGACTTCCGTAAACTCTTCCTCGGCTTGTGCATTGCTTAACAATTGCGTCAGACTTACGTCGCGTGTCAGCAAATCTCTATCAGACGTAGAAAGTCCCAGGCCTTGGAGACTGCAATCGCCGCCGACCGCCGCGACTTTGTGATGAAATTTTGGATTTTCTTCCTTGAGCCGTTTGTATATCTGGAAGAGAGAAAGAGAGAAACAAACGGTTACGCTCGATATCTCTTATGGGCCGGATCTGCCCTGATCTGTGTACGTGTGTGTATATATATATAAACGCGTTGTCTCAACGCTGTTGTCTCTCTGGCGGTTTGGAAATTGGTGATTTACTAGCATTGTCGGCCGGATACTCTCGATAGCTTATAAAGAATTCGGTTTCTCGCTGTTATGAAAGCCTCTCTCTCTCTCTCCCGACAAAAATTCATTTCGACTTTAATCTTGGGCGTAGAAAGTTGGGCGAGGAAAGGTAGAGAGACAAAAATCGGTTAAAGATCGGTATATGCTAATTAGCGATATGTGATCGCCCAGCTGAGATCCTATTCCATAATTCAAATTAAGTAGCCACATTTTCACATCCAATCTATACGTGCGTCAGTGTGTGTGTGGGCTTTGGATACGAATCTCTTGGCAAAGAAAGAAGCTACTAGAAGTAATATAAAGCTGCTACTACTCGTAGTCACAGCTGCAGCAAAAAAAAGCATAGGCAGGGAGGTAAAACAGACGATTCCAGGCAGTGGGCATTAGCAGAAAAGCGAGTGGTTTCTATGTCAAGCGTGTACACCCTGCCGCGCGCGCGCTGAAAGGCTTCGGACTCTGTGTGTGTGTGACATCACTCTCACTTGAGCCGCGTGTTTGCGGCGGTCCGCAGGGCTCTCGACACTGCAAACTCGTGTTTTCCAATAAGTTTTCGCGTGTAAGTTGAATTTTCAAATGACGCTCCTCCCTCCATCTGACGTCTATTTACCCTCTCGTGAATCGCACACGTCATCCTGCAGCTTCTTTTCTCGCCTCAACGACTCATCGCTCTCGAGAGCTCCCCCCCACGCCTTTTCTTTCTCTCTCTTGTCATGATAATTCCCAGGAATTTCCCGACGATCTGCCGATCAAACAATCGTTCAAGCTCAAAGGAAACGGACCCAGAGGAAGGAAGGGATATACAATTTATCGCTTGTTATGTCGATTGAGCGAAATTACAGATTTCCCAGTCGCTTGACGATTTAACGATTTTCAGACCGCAAGAGCCCTGCTCTATCTCGGAAAGAGACGCCGTAAAAATCAAAAGTTCTCGGACTCGTTTCTTTGGTCTCGCGGAAGTTGGGAGAAAGGGGGGGGGGTGGAGACTTACCGGGTCGTTAAACAGCTCGTCCATCCTGGCAGCGACGCTCTTCTCTTTCTTCGGGCGCACGAGCAGATAGATCCGCTGGAGATCGGTGCAGGTGCGCAGCAGCTTCTCGATCAGTATTTTACCGAGAAAGCCCGTGCCGCCTGAAAAGTTTCAAAGGGAAAAATAACGCGTTACAACGATAATTTGCCGCAGACGTTGAGCAATAAGCATCCTATTTGTTTTGCGCGGGCGCTTGTTTGAGCTTGTCTCGCTCTTGGCTTAAAACATGCCGTTTAAGCTGTGTTAGAGAGGATTCGGAAAATTTACCTGTGATGAAGATGCATTGGTGCGCGTAAAAATCTTGCAGGGGCGTCCTGTTGGTGATTATTTGCCCGTTCAAGTCCACTGCCTTTGTGATTTCGTTGTTGTTCGTCTCGTTGGCGATGGACTGCTTCGAGCACACGTAATTTTCCTGTAACGAGATCGTTTTTCGATTATTCGTTTTTCGTTGATAATTTTGAGAGATTAAATAAATTTGTTGGAATTGATTAATAGCGGATAACGTGTTCACCGATCGAGAAAGTAAAAAAAAATTAATTAAAAAAATGTCGAATATGCATATGGACTGATAAAAATGTTCGGACGAAAATAAGAGCAAAAAGTACGAATATATCTTAAATTACTTAATATTTTGAAACGAAATAAGAATACGATGCATATATTCTAGAAAAAAAATTACTATTCCAATGGTTGAAAGAGAAAAAAAATATTATTTATACAGCGGGCCGCGGGACAAAAAAATCGAAAAGAGAGAAAAAAGCGTGGGCAAAAAGAAACGTACATCTACGATAAGCTTGTACATGACTATCAGGCTATGATAATCATTTTTGAAGTGTCGGATATTTAAATAACCCAAATAGCCTAGTCCACTCGACATATAGCCAACACGCACACAATAAACAGAGCCGAGGTTAAGCAGTCGAGTTGAGCTGCAATTACATCGAAATATTGTCTCTCTCTCTCTCTCTCTCTCTCTCTCTCTCTCTCTCGCTCTCTACCTCTATTTTGATTACCTATTTTAGTCGGCCAGAATAAACCAGCCCGTACAAGATGAGAAAGATAGATAGCTGTAATTATATTTTAAATCAGCATCCCAGCATGGAAATGGAAATTTCAAATCAGTTACATATCGCGCGCGCTTTTCCTCGTCTCCCCAAAAGCCAAGCGCAAGATTTATTGTTTTACGAAACGCGCGACTTTTCCCATGCTTTTAACGCTGTATCGCCAGCGTACAAGATGCGTACGCTGACGCGCATCTTGTACGCTCAAATTCCCCGGAGAAAGAGGTGCTCCGTTAAATCCCTAGATATCTCCCCTAAGCTGTACACCAAGTCAGAGCTCAATCTCTCGGGGCAGTCAGGTGCGTACCACAGAAAGAGAGAGAGAGAGAGACTCATTTCCGCTAACCCGCAAAATGTAATCTCGCGGTCGGGTGCGATTGCCCTTCTCCCAACAGCCATCTCTTGTGAGATCGTCCCCCCGTGGGGTTCGTCGAACCCGCGATTTGAGGCTGGCCTCGCCGGTGCGCGTGTGGTCAAGTGTGCGCGCATTGCGCTGCTTCCGACGGAAGAAAGGGGAGCGTCAGACGCACGTAACTAACGCATCCGCTCGTCCGTCGATCCTCTCCCCCTCCGCATTACACCATGTCTATCTCGCGGCTTTCTCTCCCCCTCCCTCCTCATGGACTATCACCAAACGACGGCTCATTTATTTTCAAGTTGCTCGCTTGCCCAAATGTCGCTTTTACGATGATGCTTCTGGGTAACATCGTGTTGTGACATTACGGTATACGCGGAAGTCTATTTTTTCTCGTCGCTTAGTCGGAGACCAGGATTTACCTAGAGATGTGAACCGAGAGACTTATCGTCGAGTTTTTGAAAAATCAGCCTTATCATTGGCGATCGGTAAATATTAGCTCGAAGCTGACCCACTGCACCTATTCTCTCTTATCCGATACTCCAGCTCGACTGCTTATATACTGTGTCGTTTAGTACAGTAAGCGCTCCGAGATATATACAATGCAGTTGCGTACAAGCGACTCAAACGAATAAGGCGAACGTATATTATAAAATAATAAATAAATAAAGCGCGACGATTATGATGATTATTCTAAAAAATGTTTTCTTAAAGCGGCTTGCGAAATCGCCCCCCTCCCGTCCCCCCTGCTTTTGTTTTTAATTTATGAAAATGCGCGCTGGAATGGAAAACAATTTCATATGTTACGCCGATTGCGAAATCGACGTCTAAACAAGAAAGAGTTTCAAGGACCGGCGCATATGATATATACGTAAGGATCAAATTTGAAATAACAAGAGACGCGTTACATATAAAAATTACAGAAAATAAATAAATAAAGCGGCTGCCAGTCGGAAAAGCCGCCTCCGAGAAAAGGAAGAAGAGCCAGACAAGCAGAATAAGGCGCGACCGGCGAAATTTCGCCCGACGTCATCAAATATAGCCGGCCGATTTTTCCCGACATCGAGAACTCTCGCATCCGTTGGTAAACGAGAGGCAAAACTCCGGGTAACTTTCGACCCGTGAATTCCGAGATTAGGTGGCAGAAGAGAAAGAGGAAGGCGACAGGGGGGTTGGTAATGTTGCAACGGAGGAGGGGCCGATCTAATACGCGAAATCCCGCGTTACGTGCGCTTCTTCATCGTTGCGGGAGAGAAGAGCTTATGGCCGCTCGTTATAACACGCGGCTTTTATGTAACTTTCATCTTTCTCTCTCTCTCATCTCTCTCTCTTGCCCGGGCGCGGTCGGTGGTCTTGCCTCATCGCTTGACAGCCGAGACCTATCGATATACACAGCGACACGCAGCGTTTTTCCGCGGCGAAATTTTCCGCGAACTCGCGCGACTCCCTCGAGAAGGGGGCCGGGCCATTCGTACAGCGGGCGTTGCGACAACGGCGATCGCGTCCTTCAAAACTTCGGCGTCCTTGCAACCCAGCAAGTGCGCAACGAGCCGCTCGCTTGAATGTTATTTTTTTTTTGTTTGGCGCTGACCGACGATTCGCGCTGAATTTAAATTCGACGATCGAGACGCCCGAATGTGGCATGTGATGGGAGAAGGGGGAGAACAAAAAAGAGCCGCGTCGATTCAAAGGTGAACGAGAGTGGCTTGTTCGATGCAAGTTTTTTTCTCTCTCGCATCGTGGCTGTTGCTTCTTTTCCTTTTCTTTCGCGAGAATCGGCTGAGAGAATCCGGAGATTAGGTGCTAACGGAAACTGCGGCGTTTTTATACAGCCGGGCGAACTTTTTTAATGGCGCGTTTTATAAGCGTGAAGTAATATTTGATTTTCACGTAGGCGCGTAATATGCTAAGTTTGTTGCGGATGATGCGTGGAGGGGGGGGGGAGTAAAAAAGAAACGGCTGAAAAAGGGTACACGGGATTATGAGTTTGGATTTATTCGCATCTCCTCTTGTTTTCACTTTATGTAACGTCTCGAGAGCATAAAGTTAAACGAGTTTGGCTAGATTTCTCCCCAACGCGCGCCTCCTCGAAATAGTAAAATTTAATTTTTTTTTCCTTTTTTTATTATTTTTGGTGAAAGAATACAATTTTCCTTCGGATGCGCACGCGACGAGACATTGAATAATACGATCTTTGAAATCGCTCGCTCTCGAGTGTCGAAATTTATTTGTATTATCGCTTAGTCGTGAGTAGGCTAGTAGTCGCTTCATAATAAAATCAATTTAGCCGTAGCGTCAATATTATTAAAATAAAAGTTTTAATTACACCGGCGCACGTTCAAGTGTGTTGGTTCGAAATGCCGGCTCTCGTTATACCTTTCCAATACAATAACGTTGTATTAATTTTGTCATTTGCAAGTTTATAGTTGCATATTTTATAAACTAATAATTTTCATAGCCGATTCAAATTTTTGAACTGAAAAAACAACACTAAAAAGCCGTTACTATTGTTAACCATCCCCGAGTGTCAATTTAATCAAATGAAACAATAAAATTCGAGACAATAATTTACGAAATCAAAATTTTAAAAAAATAATAGACAAGAATAAAAAAAATTCTACTCACATTTCTGGGCAGTTCAATATCGAGCAGCATCTTGACAGCCGGTCCTCTTTTACCAGATTCCAAATAAAATAAACGATCACTCGAAGCTTAAAAAATTATTCAAAACCAGCATCAAGCCAATTAATCCTATTAAAATAATCCCGCAAGCTCTATACCGAATAGTAGCGCGTACGAGTGTCTCTATGCAGCTCGTGCGAGCGATGCGCCTAAACACTCGCGGTGGGCTCAGCTTTATCGTATATATATATAAGCTGTATAAGCGCGAGAGCTGTAAAGCGCGCGCGCGCTCTTGCTGCTCTCTCTGGCTCGACTAAACGCCGAGTGTTGCGCGCTTCTCGCTTGATCGCCGGCTGCTGCTGCTTCTCTCTCTCTCTCTCTCTCTTTCTCGTTCCTCTCCCCTTTCTTCGAGGCCTAAAAACGCCGCGCGAGATTTCACGCGAGAAGCGCTCGTTATTAACACCGGCGCTCCTTACTCTCTGTTACACCCCCCCTCCCAACCCTCTATACTCGTACTTTGCACGTATGCGCGCGCTACTCGCGTTAATTGAAATCTTGACGCGCGTGCAGCTCTGGCTCTGTACTTTGACCAGAGCACGCGTGGGAGGCGAGAACGGACTCTTCTCCACCTCGTCCACGGCGACCGTGTAATCTTCCTCGGCGCAAGGATACACACACTAGAAGCGACTTCCGGAACGTTCGTGAGTTTTGTTGATGATTTGCCGAATGTTGCCGGTATGTTGTTGGCAATTCTTTTGTTTTGTGTTGTTTTGCTTGTCTGCTCTTTTTAAGTGAAACTCGCTCGATTAAAATTGAGGTTTTCTTAGACATTCTCGAGTGTGTGTGTGTTATGTGGTGAAATTAAAATTGTTACGCTTACGAATGTGAATAGGTGTATGGTGTGCGATTATGGTTTTTCCTTTTTTTCATGAGGCTATACGCTGCCTGAGTTTCGCGACCTAATTTGGTCTTAATAACTCGATATGAAATTTACGCAAATGACATATATAGCCAAGTCAGAAAATGAGACTTCCTTTGTTACATAGTAAGGTCGCATTTCGACTTAACTGCGAGAGAGAGAGAGAGGAAGAGTGAGAGAGAGAGAGAGAGAGAGAGAGAGAGAGAACAGGCGTGCAGTGTTTGGTGAATAAGGATTTAAGAAGTGACGTCTTCTTATTGACGAACGACCGTACGTGCTAAAATTGCGTGTATTGGTTTGCCGAGAGCGAGCGTAGTTTGCTTTTATTGCAGTGGAAATACCGGAATTGAAATTGCAGGTGACTCGTTAAGCAAAGAAATGCGCGCGTGCATAAATTTTCTTCAAAATTGACCCGAGCCCAGCTTTACCGTGCGCCCGCGCGCTCTACTTTTATTTTCCTTCCTTAGCTCTGCGTTATGCTTTTTTTTTAATATTTTTTTAAATACATTGTAGTTTGGCAGATGATTTTATGTAAATCTTACGTTGCAGTTGCAAAATTAAAATAATAAGCGCGTAACGCAAAAGTTGCTGAAATAATAAAAGCGGAAATATTTTATAATTGTTTTTCAAATAATTCCAACTACGAGAAATGTTGAAAAAAAAAATTAATGCACGTAACGCCCCAATGAGATAATCCGCGTGAAATAATTTATTATTTAACTTATTTTAGGGTACTTTTTACTTAACTCTTCGGTTCGTTTTTTTATGGAATTAAATTTGAATATTATAATCAAATAGCTGACGTTACACTAGAAAAAAAATTAGTTTTTTCAAGCACCAAAGAGCGTCTGCGAAGAATATACATCGTAGAATGATCTGTCAAGTTTTCACGCTTCAATGATCCATCAAAATAGTATTTAAGCCGTTCGTATACAATTCCAAAGTCCAAAAACGATCCTTCTGTCTGAATAATTTTTTAAATCTCATCCCAAGTTGTATTTAAAAAAAAGCATTTTGGCTGCTGTCAATCAGAGATAGAACGAAAAAAATAACGTATAACAATAACAAAAAATTTCAGAATTTATGCTACGAGTGTCATCAGTTTTTTTTATAAATAAAAATAAAAAAAATACCAACTTCCATTATTCCAATGCCAATAAAAATAAGAAAAGCCATTAACGCGTTGCTTTTTTGTTGTTGTTTATATGATGCAACTATGGTATATTTTATACAATTTTGTTTAAAAACTTGAATAAGTTTTGTTGTAACAACATTCGGTAACAAAACGTTTGAATTAATTTTCTGTTTCAAAGTATATCGTTGAGTAATTCTTCTCCTTATCAAATACATTCGTTAAAAGTTTAACAACTCCCTCGTCGCTTCAAATATTTGCTTAAGTGCAATACGATTTTTTTCTTTCGTAGAAACCAAGTCAAAGGAAACGCTCGGCGCATAAAGAGTTAAATAAACATTTTTAAAAAAATTATTCAATTTCCCGTTACAGTTGTGATTAAAATACTGATAAAAAGCCGAACAATATTTACGCGGGATTTAAATAACACAAACTCCGCGTCGCATTCGTCGTCGATTCAATTTCATAACAAACTTCGCGCATGTTGTAACTTATACCTAAAACTGTATTTTTTTTACTACTAACTTGTAAAGTACCGTTTAAAGAGTCACACACACACATACACAGCGTCGCAGCGATTGACAATCGCGTTCCTTCTTTTTTTCTTGCCTCGCTTATATTTACAAACAAACTTGCACAACTCTAGGCTTTTTTATAAAACTTTTGCGGCTAATTAATGTATCGACAAAACAGCGACACCAATTGCAAAATCCCAAAATTCCTCATTGCGTAAAAGGCTATGTCAAGCGGACTTAATCGAGCGCGTTTTCGGAAGTTTCTAGCACAAAACTCGCATTTGCTTGACATTAATAAACGCCGTGAAACAAAATCAATCCGGAGCAAGAGCAGGCCCGAATGGAACTCGGGTCAATTAATATTCAACGCATAAAGGATCTTACACACGTGACGAAGCCTTGACTCGTTATATTTCCTAACCGAGCGCCATATGGCCCCGACGAATATCAATACATAACGTCAAAGGAATTTCTACTCCAATTCGCGAGTGTATTTTACTATTGTAAATGTTCAAGTGTCACACTTATGTCATCCTGACGAGTATGACACTTTATAATATCTTAGCGCGGTCGTTTGAGTGTAGACGGAAATTTGTTTAACGCAATACAAAACCACTAAACAATACATGCTGCCTAAACGATACGTTAAAAAATATTTTATAAGTATGATAAATTTTACAAAAACAAAAAAAGCCTTTACAACCAATTAATTTTGAAGAAAGCTTAGAACAGAGTGACATAATGCATTTCCCAAAGAGCCTCATAAACTTTGAAAAGCGTTAAAAGTCAATTTACGCCAGCGTTTAAAAACCATACGTCACAGCGGGTGGAGTGTGTATAGAAGCGCCGAATAAAAAGAAGGTATATATACATCCATTCGCGCGGTATAGGCCGTAGCCTCTATAACGATTTGCCGTTTTACGCAATCGGCGAATAAAAATACCGAGCGAGCCGGGGATATCAGGAGGGGGGGGGGCGAAGGTGCTTAGGCCCGCCGAATTTCGAGAGAGCCGCGCTGCGATATAAGTACGTATAAACGCCGTAGCTGCGTGAGATAGGCTCCATCCGGAGGAGTATATAGACTCGGGCCCGCGTGCGCCCGAGCCTCGGTTTTTTGTTACGCAAGTGTCTCTAGGCGCGTTATACAATTGTCAGAGGTCCTCTCCCCCCCCCTCCGCCGCCACCTCGGTCAGGTGAGGGACGCGCCCCAGCCGCTCGTCTTTCGCAACGTGAAAGTTTTCGGGGCCTCTGTGTGCGACTGCGTTTACGGAGAGATGTATCTTGGCTCCTTCGACGAATCACCTTTTTCGTGTGTGTGATAGGTGTACTTTTCTCTCGAATTGGCCTGCTCTCTCGGATGTGTTTAAGAGGCTTGATTGATGTTTGAATTTTGGGAAGGTCATGTTTGAGATTGAGATGTTTGCATTGACGTGCGTGGGGCTCCTTTAGTGACGCAGATATTGTATATGTATACCTGTATGTTTCGTCTGTCTTTCGGACTTTAACGAGTGTCGCGCTGGATGGGTTTGTTTAGCAGGTTTTAATTGGTTTTCTCAGACTATATTGGACATTGGAAAATAATATTTTAAGGTTGAAATTAAAGTGAGACGCTATTGTTTTGTGGTCACCTACTTGGGATACGAATAAATTATGCGAGGCTAGACTTTTTTCTTTATCGAGGAAAGATTTTTTCTTAAAGATAGGTTGTTACACATTTTAAATAATTATTAAGATGTTTTTGAAACAAAAGTATAAACGAATATGTTACTCAAGGGCTTAGTAGCTTCAAGAATGCGAGAAGTATGAAAATAAATTTTAAACATCGTGAGATAACTTATTTTTTTGGCGATCCTAATGATATAATTTTGAAAAACTATTTACTTTTCTCTTAGATAACAATACAATTGCCGGCACACAAAAAATTCTCTGCGTAAACGAAAATGGTCGAAATTCGTATAAACGAGCCTACACAGCGTATCTACAAATGTTTATAAGTACAGATAAATTTACGAATAAAACATTTTATTTACAATACAAGGTACTCTCGTTCACAGTAATAGAAGAACAAGATTTGTTTGTACACATAATACACATATTAAATTATTTACAAACATGCATGATAGCTTGTATACACCACAGCGATATAAAAATCATTCGTGATAAAGTTTCAATCTGCCAGTAATATTTAACGTCCTTTATAAAATACAAAACGCATTATGCTCGTGTGATAAATTAAACCCGACACGAAGAGACAAACAAAAAAAAAGACGAGAAGACAATGTACTTTTAAGACTAAGCTGACAGGTAACCGTCTATGGCATCTTACAATACTCTCATATATATTTTAGATTTTCTAAGCAAGCTCCTACTACGTCAAAAAATTCTTTTTATTTTTTGACGAGCGCAAATAATCTTACGTATACGATTAAAAAAAAAAATAATTAATATATAATTAAAAAATAATGATATTTATAATAATCATAGTGATACAACACAATCGTAACAATACAAAAAAAAACAGACATTTGGACCCACTGTATCAAGTGTCGTTGGAAATTATAATAACGTAGCTTAACCGATGTTCACGACTTTGGCGATGTCGATGATAATCAGCTGTGTTTCTCGTCGCCGCTCTCATTATCGCACGGTGATGCTCTCGCTGAAGACGCTGTATCTGGCGCCGCTGCTGATTGACAGGACGTACGAGAGAACGACGTAGAGGGCCCACAATGACAGGCCTATAAGGATGTACTTGAGCGTTCTGTGCAGTAAAACCAACCTGAAACGGGAAAAACAAAGCGTTAGACCTGCACATACCCTGTATACCTATTTTTTTTCGTAAAAGTACTTGACAAGGCTCACCTCGCCATGCGTTTTCTCGCTTGGGGTATGTTATCCGGGGACTCCTTGAATATGTAAGTCCTGAGGCCGACTATGCAGGCCTGCATGTACTCCTCCCAGTCGAAGTCCTTCATGGAGAAGAAAAAGTTCTCCTTGTCCTCGGGCGAGAGCCTCTCCCAGAGAGCGACGGTGTTGCCATTGTGGAAGTTCCATTTCTTGGTGCTGAAGTACGCGGTCACCGCGAGGTACTTGTGAATCTTCTTGTAGATCTTCAGGACCCTGTCGGTCGGACAAACAGCAATTAGATCTCTATCGGTTAGCAGCGATTAACCAGCGAGCAAATAACACTTGCCTGGCTTGCTTGCCGGAGATGACAAGAGCCGCGTCGACGAAGAGCGCCGGTAGGATGTGGAGGAAGAAGGCAAGCAGATAGTGGAGCAGGGCGTTCTTCGTCGCGGTTATGGAGTAGCACCAGACGCTCCGGATGCTCGGCATCTTCTTGCCGTGCTTGAACGACAGGTCGATGTAACGACCCCACGTCAGTGGGTTTGTCCAGCTCGAGTGGTAGTTGTAGATCGGCGGCTCTGCATCGGCGTTTCTGCGAAAACGGTCATGGAATTTTATCAATTGGTTGAACTGTTCTCTCTTCTTTTAAATGCCAAAATACAGGAAAGAATAACTCACTTGTTAATGGCTACATCCCAGGCGGTAGAGATGAGGGCGTTTATCACGAGATCAGCAGGCACGAGCTCCACCGTGTGCGAACTGTTGACGGGAAGTGTGCGGATGAGACCAGCTCCGCCACCTGCAAGTGCTCCCGTTGGCCCGAATACGTTGTCGATCCAGCCGATCAGTGGCTCCTTGAAGGCGGACACCACTAAAAGATATCAGAGGTTGAAATTCAAACATTTTAAAGATTCGATAGAAAAATTGAGGGATTTTAAAGTAACGCGCGCGAGATGCTGTTGACCGCTTTATGTATCGGCTCGAGAGAAAATTTATGGAAAATGGCATATCGCTGGGGTGAACTTTGTTTTTCCAGAAACCAGTCGGTATATACGAGCGTTAGAATCCAGTCGAGCGCGTGTCGAAATGGATCGCGTTTACCGCGGGCTAACCGGTATACGGGAGTTGGAACGATTTTTGAAAGGTCGACCCGTGGATAAAGGGGGAGCTTGAGAGAGAGAGAGGGCGAATTTAATAGTGAAATCTTTGGCTCACCTATTGCCGGTCTGAAAATGCCGACCGGCAGATTCCTGCCGTACTGCAAGATCACCTGTTCGGCGATACACTTGGTGAACGTGTAAGTGTTCGGAAAGTCGCCGAGCAGCGTTTGCGTAATGGCGTTGAGCTTGTTGTCGTCCAGAATCTGGATCAGTTTGATGGCATTGTCCCCTACGATGGATTATGTCACGCGTAATCGTTAGCGAGTTGTGTCATTTTTAATCTTTGCCGTTTATAAACCAGCTTCGCTGAATATACATATTCTACAACACGCTTACCGGTCATAGGCGGCTCGTAGAATTTCTCCTCGATGTCTATCTTGTTGCAATTGCTGTAGGCCGTAGACACGTGTATCACCGCCTGGGAACAGTTGTTCATTGATATTTTTTTGTATTACTCGTTTGAGGATTGCTTTATTGTTCTTTTTTTTTTTAATTTCAATTTAGCTTGCGACGAGACCAAAATTGAAAACGATCGTTTACGTTATATTAAGTTTAAATGCTTTCCAGACGCTTCGAGTGGATAATTAGCTTGTCTGAATCGTAATTTGCGAATTTGCATTCTTGAATAATTGAAGATGCCGGTTTTACGTAATAACAGTAATTTGTACCGGTTTTTCGTACTATCGAGTAAAAGATAGCTTATAATAGCACAAAACCAACCTTTAAATTCGGCAAATTTTTGCTCAACTCCATTATCTCTCTTGGCCCCTGAATATTGATAGCCACGGCTTGCTTGAGCTTCTCGTCGAACCTCACGGTTGCCGCGACGTTGAATATTATCGTGATTTCTCGCAGAAGAAGTTCTCTGTCGGAGGTTGACAGGCCCAAGCCGGGCAGCGAGCAATCCCCTGGTATCACTGTGATCTTGTGCTGGAACTTTGGCTGCTCTTTTTTCAACACGTCGAACAGCTGGAATATGATTAAATAAAGCGATGAAAAGACTATTTAATAATAATCGAGAATTTGATTTAAACGAGGTCAAAAGGTGGCCCAACGTCTATAAATTGACGAAAATATAGAATTATATATTGTGTCATTCAACGATATACCGTATAATTGTGTGTTTTCCAATGATTGAATATTTAAAGGTCTAATTTTCATGAAATGCCGCGGCATCTGGAGACGTGTAGGAAAGAGAAAACAGACTAATTACGTTACAAAATACCATACCGGTTCATCAAAGATCTTTTCAAATCTCTGATGGGCATCTTGTCCTTTTTTCGGCCTCACGATAATATAAATCGCCGACAGGTCCGGACAGCCTCGCAGCAGCTTTTCGATCAGCATTTTTCCCAAAAATCCAGTTCCACCTGTACGAAAATAGAATTTTGAAAAAAACCCCAGTTAAAAATCAATCCGCCAATTCGGCTCAAACTCAAAATCTACCTGTCATCAGGACGTTCTGTCCAGCGTAGAACTGCTGAATGGGCGATCTCAAGGCAGGCATGGTGGTCCCTTCGGTCAGCGTCATTGCGTTTAAGTTGCCCTGGAACGAGAAGAGGAGAAAATCAGCACAGCTGCCGTCTGGTCTAGCTCGCAGAGCCGGACTCGCTCCTCGAGCGGACCGCGCGCGTGCCAGCAGACATCGTGTGTCGTAGGAGCGCGCGCCCGAGCTGGCTTTTCCGCATTTCGCGCACGATTTGGAAAGTCTTTTGCTTTCGTCGTACACCGGTCACGTAACCGCACAGCGACACCGTTCTGATCCGTCTATCCCCCTCTGCTGTCGGTTAATTGGGTCAAGGTCATCTTTGCCAATTCTTTACGCAAAAACTTTGGATTTTCTAGGCCCCCGCGACAATAAGCGTTAATTGTTTGCAAGCGATGTACAAGTGTTTGATCGGACTTTTAAGTGTTCTTAAAGTAAGAGAGCACGAGTGTAATGATTCAGTCGGCATTCAACCGCGCCGGGTTTTCAACTTATGAGCTATAAATTGCAAAGTCAATAATCTCTTAATTGAGATACTTGAGACCCTTTTTACGAGCCTTATCTAAACGACGTAATATCCCGTGTGTACACTTATTTAGAACATTAAACGTTGTATATACTGTTAACTTACTTTCTCTCGGCTGAGATTAGCGGTAAAAAGAAAGAGAGCAAGTTAAACGTATCGAGTTTTATTATAGAAATTTGTTGTCTTTGAGATTACAGTATTACAGTTGGATATGCTAAATATTACAAAAAAAAAGAGACAATTAATTTTGCACGTTAATCATTTTTGGCACAAACTGGCCGTATTTTAACAAATTTGATTTAGGAAAATCCAGATGACGCACGAACATATCAAACTTTGTTTCCAACGAGAACTAGTTGACAACCCAATTTCGATTTATTAAGTTACATAACGCGCTAGTTTGTCAGAACAGGCTTACTCTCGTGTTTGACAATTTTCTTTTTTACGTACTGCACGCGCAAATTTACGCATTCACTTTGATCTATAGGCGGGACCCAATATCCAGATGTTCACATAATAATAAGAATATTTAAAAATAATTAAAGGTATCTAAATAATATCATTATAAATTTAAATTGTCACACGCACGCACAATCAAAGTTTATCAAAATAAAGGAGCTCGGAGAGGAAAAAGCGCCAAGCCCTTGCTTGCCTTCGTGCATTAGATATTATTTATTATGTCAACATAGCGCGCGCGCTTATACTCGTGCCGGCAAGGCTATGTCTCCCATACGCGCAGGATATATCGGCACTTGGCAAATATTTAGCCAAACCCGTTCTTCATTGTCCTCGGCATTCTAAAATCCTGACACATTCCGCATTATCGATTCCGCATCATCTATTCGCGCTAATTGCGTATTCCGGTACGCGGTGAGCTTGTCCGCCGATCGAATGGATTTACAACTCCGACCCATCTTCGATAGGTATCGCGCAATCTCTCTTACGCTCATGTGCGCACATACACACATACAGAGAGAGAGAGAGAGAGAGAGAGAGAGAGAGACGCGCACTGTTGCTGAGAGCAATAGATTCAATTGCTAAACAACTTCCGTGAAGTGAGAGAAAAAACAAAATTTGTTATAAATCAGGCTGGCGCGTGTCTGTCGGGCGCATGAAATTTAAAACGGCGTTTGAGAAACTCCAAAGTCCTCGGGAGCGTATGGGTAACGTTATCACCTTGACCAAGTATGAGAAAAAAAAATGGTGAATGGAAAAAGATGTGTTTGCCGTGTATAGGTCGGAGATCAGTATTTTTGGAAGTAGAGGAGACGTTGACTTCTGTACACACCAGCGGGCCACGGGAAAATCTCGTCGAGGTCGCGTCGGGCTGCTTTGAGTTTCGTCATTGGCTTTAAGGACGTATTGAGAAGTAATCTCATTTACTTTGAATATGAAATATACGAAATTAGAATATTTGTTCGATTAATTTTCAGGATTTCGTTATATTGTTGGTATAACGAGCCATTGAGCTTTATAAGCATAATAAACGTTTTTAGTTAGTCTTTGCTATTCTTACACGGAAACACGCTCGTTTCGGAATTAATTTTGAGTAGAGAGAAAGAGAGAGAAAGATAGAGAAAAGGAGAATATTTACTTGGATATTGGCGAGGATGATAGCTTCTGGGGCCATACGAATTTTATGGGTAAAAGTTTGTCACCCAAGGATATGCAAATCGGACCATAATTTTAAATGTGCGCGGATAGATATTTTAAACGTTTACATTTACTGTTAGAGAAGGAAAAATTTATTGCGACGAATAGCTTAGGAGATACCCTACTTAAAACTGCCGAATTTATTCATTCTAATGGACATATTTGAAATTTTATTATTTTTTCCGATAGTTTTAATCCTAGTGCGAAATTGAGATTTTATTTATAACTACACGAATAATTTTATGCTATGAAAAGAAAAATTTTCAAATTTAATAAGAATAAATGATGGCCTAGAGTATTGAAGTTTAACGTTAATATACAAAATCTACTTTAGGTCAGCAAAAGACCAGAAAATTTCAGTCTATGTACTACAATCAGTTCTCGTAAAACTGAAACTAGACTCTCTGACTAAAATGACAATAAGCAAAAACAGCCGGTAAATTAAAAAAATAAGAATTGTTAAAGTCGCAAACAGTACGCAAAAAACCGTTACAAAATGCCAAGCTTACCTTACAACTTGCGTCTTAGAGAAGCAGTAGCAGAAGATATATCGAGCACCAGGTGCAAGTAGTCCAGAGTCGTGCAAGTCCGATGAAGAATAAGCAGAATCAGAAGAAGTACTCGAAGCAGGGGGACTTATCGGAAAATAAAAAAGGCCGTGCGGCATACGGCCGCGGGCGCTTGAACACTGGCACTGGCCGAGAGAGAGCGATTCGTCCTAATCGGCGGCCGATCGGCTGTCGATGGGCGCGCGTATAGAGAGACCCTCCTACTCTCCTACCACGCGACAGAGGCTATACGGGGAGGGGAAGCGCTTGAACTGCGTAGACAACGACAACTACGTCGACGTGCGCACTGAAAGTGAAAGCTCTCCTCGCGCGGCTTTTCGTCGTCCCGAGGATGAACGCGCACGCCGGCACTCGACTGACGAACCAAGCTGCTCTTAGAGGGCACAACACACGTGTCGCGAGCGCGCACGCACGCTCGGCTTTCAGGCAGCTTGGATTATAGCTGGCACACCCCACTACTTCTTATATACTCCACGCATCTCCCGCTTTTCCGTCTGTTAATCATCTATGCCTCCCCCTCGGATTCACTATACGAGGAGGGAGGAGAGCCTGCGCCAGCCGAGTTTTTCTGATGAGCTGCATAAGCTCCGATGATGAACAATGGGATCGGCTGAATCAGATCCCCAGCCGAAGACTGGACGTTTCCATTTTATTGGAATGTCGGCCGATTAGCCGCGCCGGGATTTTTACAGGGGGGAATAGCGTTTTTGCCACGGCTTCCTTTGTCTTTGCGGTAGGCTATTTTCCTTTTTTTTTTATTTTAGTAGGAAAGAACGAGTTATAAATATGTTTATGTGGTCGTCCTTTGAGGCGATTCGAAAAGCTTAGTCATACTCGTTGATAGCTCAGCAAGACTGTTTTCTTACGTCTATAAATAGAGCTACTTTGAAAAATAATTAATTGTAAAAATTGCTTTGAATTTGTATGGTAAAAAATAAAAATAAACAAAGTCTTTAAGTTGATTATAGGATTTTTTCGCTACCGATTTATCGCCGATACATATTTTGTTTTTATTAATAAATGTCGCAAAACACAAAATGTTCATAAAATTGTTATGACTATGGAATTTTTTCGGAACTTAAATCCAATCAAGGTTTTAAGCAAGCTTATGATGTCAAAGTATTGATTTTTTAGCTTTCTAATAAAACTGATATTTGTAATTCTTATCGAACTCGTAAAATTTCAAGAGAATAATTCATCGAAAAGTAGTAAAATGTAACGATAAAAAAGTCGAAAAAAAAATATCGATTGCACGAGATTAAAATCTAGACGCTGAATATTGAGAAATAAATTTTATCCTCGCGTCTATCAAATTAATTCCAAGAATCATTAATTTTTAAATGTATTTCGTTGTACGTGAAAACTCGACAATTTAATGAATTTTGGTAGCCCAGTCTTTGTTAATAGAATGTAAACGATCTTCTAAAGGGGAAAATGCCAATGGGTAATGCTTAAAAATTATTTCAGGTGCGTCATTAAAATTTCTAATGGCAAGACCAGTGCAATGCCAGTTAAAATTATCATTATTTGGTCTTTAGATTATAAATTTTTTACCAGGTATGCGGCTATGCGTCTACTTAGTTAATGAAGATAATAATTTTAAACAACGCGGTAGTTTTAAATGTTGTCGGAAAAGAAAAAGGAGGAAATTAACAAAGTGTTTTGGAAAAAATTAATTAAAATTTCATCTGCGTAGTCAAGCGTTAATTAGTTACGCCGTAGCATTAGAAATTATCTTACCATTGACTTCCTATATTTCGAAACATTTATCGAAAATCTCTATATTTTTGTTAAACGAAAATGAATATAATTCAACTAGCTTTATGAAGCGCAGTCAAATTTCATCCTTGTTCCTTCCTGAATATTATCTTTACAAAAGCAATTACCGAACATGATCCTTGGAATTCACAAACAATCTCTTATCTCCTTTATTTGTGTAGTACTCGAGTCACAGGAGCTATCATTGACGCAATTGAACCGGCAACATATTGTGGCTCGATAAAAAGAAATAACATAAAGTCCTAAAATCTTGTAACCATAAACCAATCTGTTTCCATGGGTACCAGCTGTATATCGAGATAGGCGAATTACGCACGGCTATGCAAATTGCTACGTAGAATCAATAATTTATCGTTCGATAACTTGTAGGATGACGCGCGTCGTTTCGACTAAACTCGGAAATTTTGAATAGTCGTTTTGCTAGACGATTTTTTTTTAAACACTTGAACATTTTATAACGGTGTACTTGACCAGATAATTAATTTCAATAATTTTTTCTTTTCCAAAGGAATTCTAAGTGAAAATGGTTTTTTCAAAAATTTTTTTCTGAATAGATTACAATTTCAAACTAATAGATAAATTTAGTCGAGCAAATATGCAAAAAAATTCTGAGTATAAGATTAGAAAGAGCAAAGTCCACTGTTCCCACGTAAACGTAGGAAGAGGTAAGGGGGGTGGGAGGGAGAGGGGGGGCCGAGAGAATCCGAGTCTTCGCGGCCGTGACATCGAAATTCACCCGCTTTAAACGACCAGGCCAAAGGCTGTCGCGCGCCCGACGGCTTCGCCTGATCGCTTCCTCTTTCCCCTCTCCTCTCTTCACGCGT
>JAPYYQ010001868.1:0-26601 GCA_030522585.1 Anagyrus pseudococci
TACGTCATAAGACAAGTATATACTTTCGTTATTATAAATTATAGTAATTTTTGCTAGAATTAAAATAATTTTTACTGAGCGATTTTTCTCAGTGTACAACATTATAATATCTAATTTTATCAACGTCTACGTGAGCACGCGTATTCCGTCTCCACAAATGACTTAATGAAATTATTTTGAAATGCTAATTGCGTTCTTTTACAATCCCTATAAAAATTTTCCCCTTTTCTCCATGATAATTTACGGGAATTAGACATTACAGGAAAAAAATATTTTCGAAAATATGTAGGTTTTAAATTTTACGTAAACCAACGTATACGCACTAAGAGATATTCTGCAGCGTCATAAACATCGGCTATCTGTATGTATAGTATATTTATATGCTAATTTTCCCATAAACCCATACGATTTCGTGGTAGTGTAACAATAAAATACGTAAGCTTATAACGAGTAACGATTATTTTCTTCTCTAATCACCATGCACCATACCAAATAAACAATAACATCGCGTGCGTCAGTTGTGAAAAACTCGTTGATTATTTTTCTCGAACATAGTCCATCCAAGTGTACTCTAGCCTGGTAAAAAAAAATCATAAAAATTCCTCTCGCTCGTTTTAGAAATAAACTTGTTGGAAAAAAATGTATTTCTTTTTTTGTTTTTGTTTCTCTCATCGAGTCATTTCACCGGGAGAGCCGGATATTAAGGCCGCTCTCTCTCGGGGGATCAAGTGGATTTTCTCGAGGCGCGCGCTTGTCCCCCTTCTCCTCCGGCTCGCTTATCCATAAGGACACGGTGAGTCCAGCGCTAAAGAGCGTCACGTGCGTTGCACCTGCATCATACGTAGCCTGCAGCTGCTAAGCCTGCGCCGCCACTAACGCCGCGGCCTCCAAATGCAACGAGGAAGTGGAATATCCAGAAAAACAAATTGATCCATATAGTACATGGAAAAGTTGCACCCGGTGTAATCTCTTCCTCTCTCGCTCTTTTTCTCCCTCCTGGCCTCGTCAGCTTAGCCTTTCTTTTCGCGGCGGGGGACAGGCTAGACACACGGGCTGCAGTGTAGAGCGTATAGTCCGATCGTTAAAAACAAGGCTGCGCCTGCCTGCAGCCGCGGCTCTGATGCTGCTGGAAATAGACGGCCTAGCCGGCGCCGCGACGCGGGCCTTAATACCGCTATTCTTAGTCCTCTCTCTCTCACTCCTCGCGCGCATGCTGGCTTGCAGGAGGGGGCAGGGGGTGAGTGGGGCTTTCATTTATCATCCACCGCGACCGCCGCCGGGCGACTATATCGCGAAATATGCACCGCGACGACCGATTGTTCCCCTCTCGTCGTTATGAGACATCTCTCGAGTTCTGCTGACTCGACTTCCCCCCGTCCCTCCGCCCCTCTTGACTTATTGTGGCTTCTGTACAAAGACTCTCGAGCGTGTAATCGGAGCGTTATACATGTATACCGAGGTGACGATTATTATGCTCGAGGTTACATTGCCCAACGAATAATAAGTCTCTGAAGCGAACAAGCGCGCGCAGGCCTCGTTTCGATTTCGCATTTCTCTGATGCTTCTGCTGATGCTGCAGCAGCCTGCAGTGATGTAAACGTAGAATAAACCATACGACGGCTGACGCGCGCTTGTTTATAAGATTCAAACAATTTAATGGATTAGATAAATTTGCCAATTTAGAGGATCTTTGTAAATCGTGAATAAGCTATGTATAGTAGAGGTACTTGGGTATAATGAAGAAAATAAAAGTGAAAGGATTCACCTAACCTCTGGCATCATTACTGTACGTAATACATTGTCTGCTTATAAATCTGCCAAAATTCCTTGGTTCAAGTACTTTATTCTTGTATAATGAAGTTGGAATGTACATAATTAGCAAGGTCAAAGAATGTAAACACTAAAAAAAGGAAGAGTTTTTTTTAAATATTTTCTCCATCGAGTATTTATTGCGATATTTTTTTGCTCACTTTATCAAGGTGCAATACAACGATCTTGGTCTCGCAAACAGGAGAAGTGAAATACTAGTTAAGAGAATGTTATTGGTCGAAATATTTCAACACTTGTTTTCAAGCGGAGACCATTGATCAATCGCTCCTGCTCAAGGATAGTTTTTAACTCCGTATTACGAAGGAACTTGAAATTACAGTGAAAGAAAACAAACAAGGTACGAAAATAGAACGATTTGCGATCGGCTAAACCAAACTGTTTGTTTTTTTTTATTTGTTCATTTGTTTTTACACAAAATTTTTCGAGAAAATAGGTGACTAAGCATTATTGTAAGCTGATATTTATTTGAAAAGTGACTTTACATTTTTGACAAATGTCTAACAACAAATGAACATAATTTAATAAAAACTTCAATATTAGAAAATACAATTCTCTTCTTACGAAAGTGTACAACTGCTAGAAAAACAACGTATTTGTCAGGATCAGATTCCATTGGCCTAGATCGGCAGTGTGTGACTAATCGCAGCCTATGCGTTATTTTCGACAAACAAAATACTAATAAATGTTTTTTGTTTTCTGACGCTGCTGAAAATTCCAACGTTGTACAAATTACAGTTCATACTCGGGATTATCGTACCTATTGCAATGCTCGCATAATAAACGCAAATTCATCTTCCATTTAAGTTACACATGAATAATTTTTTTTTTAATACACTTGTGTTTCTCTAAGAGAGTTGAAGCGGATGTTAAGTTTTTACAAATAAACTAACGATGTAATATAAATAAATAATAATTAAAATTTTTAAAAATTCGATCTTTACGGCACAAATTAAATCCGAACTTAGAAAAGCTCTCACTTACACTAATTATTCAATCAAAAAAAGAACACTCATTTTAAAAAACCAACCTATTTTTTTAAATCAAAGCTTGAAAGCGCTATTAGAAAAGAAAACTGGTTTCTTTAAAAGTAGAGAAGGAGAAAGAGAGAATGAAACGAGCTCGCTCTCTCAAAATGTGAGAGAAAGCGTAAAGTGGTGAGCTTAACGAAGTATAAGAGCCAGCAGGAGTAAAGGGTCGCGTGAAAGTGCGGTGCATCAAAGAACGAGTGACAACAGCAAGAAAAAGAGAGAGAGAGAACGAAAAAAATCACGGTGCAAGGGCAAGCACTGAGAGAAGCAAGAGTAGCGAGATCAAAAAGCACAAGGACAAATAAATACCTAGTTGCTCTACACGTCCGAACGTCTCTCGGGCCTGTATACAGGCGCAGGAAAAAGGAATTTGCCCTCGTCCTTTGCACCATTTCGATTTATGTATAGATATACGGGCAAGCATGTAGAGACCATACGCAGTCAGGACCACGGCGAGTTGAGCGACCTAGACGCTTTTCTTTCCCTCCCTTAGGCCGCCTACCTCTCTCTCCCTCCGCCGAACTACGGGGTATACGCGAAAAAAAAGAAGTATACCACTTATTCCCTTGTGTACGCTAATACACTTTTGCACTTCAAACGCCAGACTCTGCGTGGCTGCAGGCTGAGCGGCAGATGGAAAAAAAAGACGGACAAGTATATGGCGATGGAAAAGAAAAAAAATAGTAAGGCAGAAAAGAAGAAAGAGAAAAAGAGAGGGAGAGAGAGAGTTGTGTAAGAGTGAGAGAAATAGGGAGGGCGGAATAGAAAGGTCGAGTACATGTGCGTACAGCGGGCGAAGGAGGGAGAGAAAAAGGGAGAGCTAAAACGGTTTTAGCCCTTAGCAGTCAGACGACAAGGCGACGGTGGGGAGAGGGCGCAAGGTCCCTACACCCTTGGATGTATACGTGCTGGTAGTGGTGGTGGTCGTCGTCGTCCTGGTCGCGATCCCTTCGGCGTGCCCTCGGTGTACAGTGCCGCTGTGTTCCACGCGAGCAAGTAGCAGCACCGGCGGCACTTCCTCCCTCTCTTTATACTTTCCCAGCCCCTGCGCCCCAGCCAGATCCCGCAGGCTTTTATCCTTCTTTTTCTTGCGCTACGGCGTGGTGGCAAAAGAGGGAAAAAAAGAGAGAGAAAGAGGGGAAAAAAGGAGCGCGAGGATTCACCGGGACTCCGACGCGATATGCCGTGCCAATGTATGCGCGCTGCGCACGCGGGGCGCCCGGGAGACGTAGACGCACACAGAGACGGGAGGGGGGACTAAGCAAGAGAGAACGGGGAGAACGACCGGATCGGAAACAAAGAAAGCCCGAGTTATACGGCAGCGACCAATACAAACTTCGCCCTCTCTCTCTACTTGGCCACATCCGAAAAGCGCGAACCTTAGAGAAGAGACGCGTCTAAGCATCCCCCCTGGCCGCCAAGCTCAACCCAGTTTCTCTCTTTATTATTCTACTTCGGGAGACAGCGAAACTGAAGCACGAGTGAAGTGAATAGAAAACGAAGTTTGTAAGGAACGAGAAATTTGGATAATAAGCTCAAGAGCGATTAGGGAGAGAGACCGGGGTATAAACGAAGTATATGTACGAGAAGAGTGAAGAAGTATGACGAGAAGGCCAGTTCTTCTTTGGGCGCGTATGCCGAAACGACTGTTTCCCGAGAGGCTTTTTTTCTTTATGTACAAGCGCAACAACCACGCACTCGGTTATATTGAAGATTCCGGCGAAATAGCAACGGGAGAGAACAAGCGGCTGACAAAGCAAAATAAAGGCGGCGCACGGCGCTCCCGTGTGAAATTAAGCGGATGATCACAGAGCGCGCCTGGTTTTCGGATATATTATAATCGGCAGCGAGCGCACAGTGGCTCAGGCGACTAGGCGTCGGACTCGCCCCGGGAGACCGTGGTTCGATTCCCGCTTACGTCGTTTCTGAGCTGCACCCCTGGCAATTTTTAACTAGCCCATGTGCAAACACTGGATTTTCGAGCTCCCTCGGAGAAGGTGGGATCTTCTCCGTTTACGGTATGGACTGGTAGTGTTCTATTCCCACCCCTTGACATACCTAATGACTGACTTGAGCCACGTAAAAAAATATATGTTTGTGTAAGAACTTGTGCTTCCGTTTAAAAGAAATATGTGTATTGTTAATACAGACTGATTTGTGTACTGGTATATTCGGTTTAACACCGAAAACCAATGGCCTGCAGGGCCTTCATTTAAAATTTAAAAAATAATCGGCAGGCTGTTTGGCCAGGTCCACCTCCTCCTTCTCTCAACTCGTTTATTTTTCGATTTGCACAACGCCCGACTAAATATGCGTGGAATTAATTATCGACGAACAATAAGAGAGTAGGAGAGAGTGAGATAAGGCTAGGCCGACGACATCGACGCCGCCCAGTCGATTTGCCGAGGAGGCACGTTGATGACGCAGAGGAGCAGCCGAGCTCTCGCATAATCAGCTATCTATTATACGTCTCTATATACACGCACACAAGACATGGCGAGCTGAAGCTGCACTGGGCCCTTTCTCCGAAATAATTCTATTAATGAGACAATCCGCACCGGCTGCGGCCCTGCTGGCCGGGGCAGAAGCGAGGGGGTGGGAAGATAAGATCGGCATGAGTCACAATGAAAGGGCACAGCGCTGACTCGACGACGCACGTCCGCGAGGATGTTTTTCGCCGGTTAACCCGGCCTCTGCTCCCCATGCCACGCACGTACTTGAACGCGCCTACGTCTGGCTTGTGTGTTTCTGTATACGCACATACCGATCATTACCGATTTTGCGCATGGTCAGACGCTGCCGAGCGATAATTACTACTAATTAAGGAAAGACGGCCGGGGGGAGGGCTGCAACTGGCGCGATCGGTATGTGTGTGTATATAATAACGAGAAGCGTCATGTGTGAGATTCAGCTAACCGCAGTCAGATCGTGCAGTCCGCGCGGACTGTTGTATGTATATATATACATCGAGTGTGCAGGATTAATTAGTCGAAGGGGAGGGGGCTCGCGCGAAAGAGCGATAAAGTCGTTTGAAATTTTAATGCGTGACATATGACGCTCATTAAGGGGACTGCGCGTTAATTAGCTTCGGTCTCTAATATCGGGCAAAGTAATTACCTTGTCACTTCGGCAATAGATACGTACCGTAGGTGCGTATGCATACATCGGCGCATATTCAGCTTGTTTTAATTTTTCGTTAGCCGCGCATGACTGCGGAGAAACAGATACATGTGCGCGCGAGATCGCTCGTTAAGGCGCGAAAAGTTGTATTATATCTTAGCGGGGGACATTGTCGTCGCGTTGATATTTTTTAAAAGATTCAATCACGAGATCGCAACTCGATACACAAACTCCCAGCAAACTGGGCGAATAGGCACCAAGGTAAACGGCGATATTCGAAGGATATCGATTATAAAATTCTTCGGGCTAGATTTGGCCAAGATTAATTGGGCGCGCGAGCAGCAGGCCCCAAAAACCAGAGAGTGCGGCGCGTTTCGAAGAAAGAAGAAGAAAGAATTGTTCTCGCAGCCTATGCTATAGCTTCAGTGCGGTAAACAAACACACTGTATATACATATATAGAAGCCGCGCTGCAGTGGCCCATCTCGCCTCGGCCGCCATATAGATTCGCCAATGTCTTTCTCTTTCTCTTTCTTTCTGGCTTCGACGTCGATCATTTCGCTTTTAATCCGAAGGCCCCTCTCGACAGCGGCATCGCTAGCGAATGCTTTGAACGGGCGACTTTGGGGCCTACTCAGACGTCGTTCGACTTTCCGCGATGGATTATGTTCTTTGTCTGCGGGCCTAGAAAGAGAAAAAATGAGAAAGAGAGAGAGAGAGAGAGAGAGAGAGAGAGAGAGAGAGAGATGGCAAGAATGAGAGTAAGAGTGAGGGGATAGGGAGATAGCCCAGATATAGGGGTGGGGTGCTGAGGAAGGAAGGGGACTAGTCCCGATGTTGTCGCTCTCCCTCTCTTTGAGTCCCGAGTTCCGAGAATGTACATCACGCCAGCGGACCGTTGTTGCGTCCATGGCAGGCAGGCTCTTTCTCTCTGGGCCTCTCGCGAATTAAGGATATTTATTGGTCTGGCGCTAGCAGTGGAATTTGAAACTTCGTGTGTGTCTGCGCGCGCGCGCGTCCGTGTGTGAGTGTGGACGTGTGAATGTATTCGTATGGGTGTGCTTACAAGAGATTCTGCCGCCGCCACTGCTGCAGCCACCGTTGACGTTATACGCCAGAGAAGCCAGACCGCGATCTGTTAGCCTACTCGATGCTTCTTGCATACATGTATATATATACATCGCAGGAAGTGGTGTCGCGCCGCTGATGATTCTTCTTCCCTTTGAGTTAGGTTTGCTGATAGCGCTCTCCACCTCCGCCACGTAAATCAGCCAACTGGCAGACGATCTCTCTCTCTTTCTCTCCACTTTACTCAACCCCCTACTGCAGCTCCACATATCTTATACTACTGTCAAGCGAAGCAGGCTTATCTTGTTAGCACCTTTGTTATTATTATCATTATTTTTATTATTTATTTTTATTGTTATTATTTTTATAAAAATTTACTATTATTGAATTGTTATTATCATTATTATTATTATCGCTATTGTTTTGGTATCTATATTTCAACTTACTTCAGTTCTTATTTTGTTACTCATCTTTTATTATTTTATTTTATTTTTGTAATTACTATGTAAACTACTTATACATTGTACAACGAAATGTACATATAATAAACGCTTATCTATCTATCTATCTATCCATCTACCTATCTCTCTCTCTCTCTCTCTCTCTCTCTCTCTCTCTCTCTTTCTCTTTGGTCATCGCATCCGGACTCCGGATTCCGTAGTGCCGAACATTGATTATTATCAAGCGTCTTCTTGGTCTTAGCACCAAAGTCCTCATCCCCGCGTACTCCTTCTCTTCCGTCCCTGAGCGCACCTGTACACAAGACTCCCTGCTTCTTTTATCTCTTCTCTTATTCTTATTTTTCTCTCTTCTCGCGTGCTTCCCTCCCTCCTCCCCCTTCTCCTACGGCTACATAATATATATGACCCCATTTCTGCGTATTTTAGGTTTCTTTCATTTTCGTCTTCTTCCTTAGCCGAGCTTTTATTTGACTAATTTTCTAAGCGAGCCTTGTTTCTTCAGTTACTTGCAAAACGCCTTTTGGTATGCTTATTTGCACAGTATTCTTTTGTGAGAATTTGGAATATACGTTGTAATTATAGTTTTCTTGGTCATTTCGTAAATTGTAATTCTGAACAATTAAAAATTACAAAAATTTGTCAAAAAAAAATTACTAATTAATTTGAAAAAATTCAAAAATTTATTATCCAATGCCAAAATATGTTATTATTTATGGTAAATTAAATCTTAACAACGTTTTTCATTATTTTCCTCGTATTTTCAGTCCGAAAATCATACTCATACAATTAACATATTTTTCAGCGTAAACCCTGATAAGTTGGATCTGCCCTCTAATTATTTGTATCCTCATTATAATTATATATACAGAATACAATCGATTCATTCTGACCGGGTCACTTGTTCACGAATAGTTATAATATTAAGTCTCCCTATAACCTTGGATAATTTTCATTATTAATCTTATCGTCAATAAACAATATTGAAAAAATTAAACGAAGCAAAGGTATGTCCGATTCATCCGAGTGTCTCCATTCAATTTAAAGCAAGCATCTAAATCCTGTCAGCTCAAAAAAATCGGTCGTACGCATTCTCGCGACTGATTTTTTCCGCGACTCGGTTTTCTTCTCAAGGACCGCTTTATTACTTGCCGACCGAGGCACACCAGCCAGTAGGCTTTTGTCACCTGCGCCCGACACTCCGCGCTGTATTCAAGTTCCGATCCGTGAAAGGGGCTGCCGAGGAGGCCTGGCTATAGAGCTATAAGGGTGCGCGGTGGGCCAACGACAGGGTCGTCGGGCGCAGGAAGTCCGTGCTGGCCATTTAACGAGGGCTTTCTGAAACGAGCCGAGCGCCGGCATCGCCCGTCCGCAGGCCTATATATTTTTTGCTTGACTCCACTACTCCTTCCTTTGCCCCGGCAGCCCCCCTCCCCCTCCCCTACTTCGATTCGGCTGTGCGTCTCAGGGTCATAGGCCAGACGGCGGCGGGGGCCGCTGAACAACCGACCGGACTGCCGACGACTACTACTCTTTTTCTCTCATCTCGCCTTTAACCCCCCGGCCTCCTCCTCTCTCTCTCTCTCACACACACTCTCTTTCTATTCTGCCCCCTTTTGCTTTCTATCTGTCGGTCTGATGCTCCACCAGCTCGCCTGATCTTTTTCTAAACTCTCTTTTTCGATGCCCCCTCCGATACTAAATGCGTATCTGTCGGTGGCGGCGACGGCGCTATGATTTTCTTTCAGCGAGCCAGCTCGGGCACTTAATATATTTTTTTTCGCAACACTCTATGCTCCTTCCTCGTCTCTTTCTCACTCGCACTCGTTCGCTCTTGCCACCTTTCACTCTGTTTCTCTCTCACTCTACCCTTCTGTATTTATTTGCTTCGAAGATTAGCGCCGGCGGCTTGAACACTCTGCATCAAAGGAAAGAGTGAGAGAGAGAGAAGAAGAAGAGACAGAGCGCTGCCAATACACTCGCACACAAACAAGCACTTACACATAAAATATACATGTGTACATGTAGAACGTCGCAGTGTTTCTTTGTCCGCGCTTTCTTCTCACGCTTTCCTTTCGCGAGCTCGCGGGCGCTTTTTTGCGAGGCTGCGTCGGCGCTTCAAGGCCGTCGACAACCAAGCTAACACATATATATACATATGTACACGTAACCGTCCCGAGTCCCGACGTAACTGCGCCGAATTTCGAATCGTCTGGAGGGAGGTTGAGGAAGGGAAATGGTGCATTCACAGTGAGGGGATAGAAGAAGAGAACCGAAAAAAATTCTACGTTTAACTTAGATTGTCATGTACAGGTAATATACACGGGTTACTCAAACAACCAAAACTCACTTTTTCGACATAACCACGCATAGGAAGATAAAAAAATTCTAGGAACAGACTTTGAAATAACACACAACATGCATGAATAACTATATAGCATGCGCACACATATACATACGAAATATTGGAGAAATAACGAGGAATAGCGATTATCGATAATTTTATTGATTTTTCTACGTCGATGACCGCAATTTTTCAAATTTTCAACGGTTTGCTGGTGTTACGAGTTATTCCTTTTTCCATGTTCCATAAAGACCTTAGCAAGAAGATAACTTATTACGTGTTCTGTTTTAAATTCGGCCGTTTTTGATGACACTGAAATAACCGACGAGTTATCTCTTACGTATTTTAGAATAGCCTGATACCCTACAGGCTAACTAAAAAGTTCTCTAGAGGCTAACAGAAGATTGAACCACGCGTTGAACTTGTGTACATTCGTGCGCGCGTGTGCGTTTGTGTGTACGTGCGACGCGGCTCGAGCGCAAAAGAGACGCCGAGAAGGGGGACGAACCAGACGTAATTGTGTGATGACGGAGCGAAGGAGCGCCGGCGGTTGGGGAAAAGGGGGAAGAGAGGTCGAGGTCTGGGGCCCGTCTGCGTCTGGGCTTTGCGGAAGGTCATGGAATTTTTGGCGCGCTCACGCATGGAAGTCATATCGGAGGGAGGGCGCCGAGCGCAACAACAGCAGCGGGCTATTGTTTGCGCGATGGGAGAGCGTTATGATTTCTATTATGAAGGCAAATTGCTGCAGACGGGTCGGTGGTCGATGGCGCGACTGTGCGTAGTTAAAGGCACGTTGCCCGCGCGAACGAAGACTGTTACTACTTACACTTGCGCCATTCGTGTGATTTTCGTTTCTTTGTGATGCGTCGCTCTGCTCGGGTTTACGTACGTGCTTCTTTCTCTTGGGCGCGTTTGCTTATAGCTCACGTTTAGTAGGATATTAATCCGCGTTGCTGCCGCCGTGACTTACTTTGTCGCGCAAACGACACCGCGTTGTGCGTATATATGTGCATATTTCACAGTCTGTAGCCGGTGTACAGATGACGATGCACTCAATCTTTTGTTTCATGCCTGTTTTATCGGAATGATTGATAATTTTTTTATCAATTAAATCTTTTAGCTCTGTAATTGTAAATGTAAATGAATAAATTCAACTAATTTTTATTATACAATACACCAAAGTTTATAATATTCTAAATTATTATGATTATAAAGATCAAATTTAAAATACTGTGAGACTCAAAAAATTTTATTCCAAGAAACCCGGCTAGTCCATAATTTAGTCGGCGCACTTCTTTCATCAAAAACATTTCACTTATAATAGCCGTAGCTTCATTTTCTCGTCAGGCTCACATGCACACGACCAACTCCTTTATTCTTAGTGAGAGAGAACGAGAGAGAGAGAGAGAGAGAGAGAGAGAGAAGAGAGAAGAAAGAGGGCCGGGAGTTCTCGAAGCTATACACTTCCCTCGGCTCTTCGATTCGTCGAAGTCGGCCTTTAGCAGATTGTAATTGCACGAAGCCAGAGGCCGTGCTTCGAACTTCAGCGATACCGTAACGTAGCAAATGAGCCATGGGTCATGTAACTGAACTTCCCTCGGTACACCGAGAGAACTCTCTAATAGAATAAATTAGCTCCAGGCTTCATGTTTAACTCGTCTACCTTTTTTCTTTTCCAACGTTTATCCCGCTCTTTTGCGCTCGCTTTGTTTAATGCACTTTAACGTTTTTAACTAGTTTCGTGCTTGTTCGATCTTTTTATATTATTTTTCGACGCTCATTACGCAAAGAGATCACTTTTCGCGCTACTCACAGAAAACGCACGTGCAATACACAGCTTTGCGTACCTCGTGTCGAAAAATACGGTTCGATGTAGCATGAGACAATATCCACACGAGCCAAGAATCTACTTTCTCGCACTAGTATCAGAATGTGCCATATTAGTTTTACCGTGTAAAAAATACTGTTCTAAACATATTCACCAGCAGGGTAATAGGTAGGGAAATAATTGAAAGAAAAAAACGATCACTGATATAGACGTTCCAGGATAAAAGTCCATTTCCAGTGATAATTATAATAATTAATAATAAGAACGTCACATAAAAAGAAATTTATCACGTTGACAGAAATGCAAATTAAAGAAACGAGGAGCATAAAAACTCCACTAGAGAGTCTTCCCCTTCGCGTCGTGAAACAAACACGAGTTCACAAACATGATTCCATTTGACCTTCGAAGTCGCGCAGGCTTCTGTCTTCGGGCTATACAGACTGTTTTTGTTTCGCTCTGTTTATCTTTCAAAACACATTTGACCTTCTTTGTTTTAGCATCTCTTTTAGTCGATTTTTTTTATTAAATACATTTCCATTTCCTGATTGTTTACCCTTTTTATTCGACGAATGTTCGATGACCAGAAACGTACAAAGATGAATGACACTGTGACAAATGAAAATTAATAAAATACGGTAAAAACTTTGCTTTCAATGGTAAACATTATGCAAGTCCAGTCACGCAATCATACAACAAGAAAAATATTGTTTTCAGTCAGTAATATTGAAATGTATATTCTGAATATTTCAAGATTTTTTTGTCTAGTCACATCATCTGTTTGGTCACGTTTTCGAGGAAATGATAAAATCGTCTGATTGGTTTACCTACTAGTAATGTTAAACTCGTAATTTTTTTGTTGAAAATAACTTTGCAATATTTTTGGACACCTATTTAACTACGATACCTTTCTAACCTTGAATATTCAGTCAAATTTTGTTACGATTACGAACTTCATTTAATAAATTTTACTTTTAAATAAGTACAATTTTTTTACTTGACTATGTTAAAAGTAAAGAAATATCCACCTTCGTCATCTTGATTTTAATAGTTTGCACTTTTTGATTAATTTCAATACCCTCAAAAACTACTTAAGAAGATTGTAGTCTTATACACATTTATTGCCAAAGTTATGAAACTTTTATTATAGATTTATAGAATCTATTCATATGTATGCAAAATTTTAATATAGTTTACTGATCAAAATGAGAAAAATTAATTAAAAAAATCATCTTATAATACGGATCTTGATGGGCCTAATCTGAAATTTTCATGGGGTTTATCGTTCGTTACCTTTGTTTATTCGAAGAAAACCACTGATGGAATGTAGATTACAGTATCTAACGTTTATTTCATAATTTTTATTCATTAATTCTTTGATTAATCTGATCCACAAGCTAGTTCAAAATTGATCTATACGGTTCAAAGCTGATTTTACACACATGTTGTTAGGGCCTCTTAAAAAGTGCAAATCTCTTCAAACAAGATATTTCTTAACAACCCAACCATCCACATATTCCTACAAGATGCATTTAATTATCAATGTACTCCTTTACTCTCATTCAGATTATCCACGTTACGAATTTCGATTTCCTCTTGAAAATGTTTTTATAAAGACTATGAATTATCTTGCAATTGCCTTACAAAATAGCACCGATCAAAAGATATTGGACACCAACGGCAATAACCGATCTACCAACACAATGACGTTTATTTAAGGTCACTTCAGTATAAAGGACGCGTAATATCGGGCATGCCTGCACACCCAAAAAGCTTATTTCGAAAACGAACAAATGACCAGTGCTGTCGGTGTCGCTTTACAAATGTAATCGAAATTTGAAGGCGTGTCGACTGTCTTTAGCGCTTGTCAGCGATCTTTCTCTCTGCATATAATACACGACACTCGGACGCGTTCTCTCCCGTACACTTAACCATCAGCATCTTGCCAGTGCTTTTTCCTCCGTGGCTATAAGCGGTTTTATATGTACGGTCAGCCCGCTGTAAATCTCGGCGCTATTGCTTTTTCACCTTGGGTCCTTCACTCAGCGCGGCTTAATCGCGAGCTGGCCCGATATAATTGCCCCTCTGCTTTATGGCTCTCTCTCTCTCTCTCTCTCTCTCTCTCTCTCTCTCTATCTCTCTCTCTCTCTCTTCTACTCGACTCTTTTTACAGAGTAGTCGAGAATCCTCTTCTTTGTGGCAAAAGAGCTAGTAATTAGGCGCGCTAATCCGTGGCTTTCACTCGGCCCTCACTTGGAGCACGAGATGCTTGTGCTTCGAAATTATTAGAAGCTATGCGATTCATGTGCCCGAGAAAACAGTAACTGGCTGTCCGATACTTTAAAAAATCGGTTATTAGCTTTTAGATGTATGGGGATTATGGTTACCTGCGCGAGTGTAAATTATTGGTACGCGTAATTTTCAAAGAAGATTGATCATTTAATAGACTGTGGTTTGTCTTTGAAATTCGTGTTTGAATGATGTAAATTTCAAATTGTCATACAATGAGAAGCTGTTCACGTAAATTAAAATTTGTTTATCATTCCAACGTCCAAATGACATGTTTATACCAGATTTTGAATTTAAAATAATGAAAAATAGTATACTGGCCTAATACGGGAGGTGTTTTCGCACCTCACCCAATGTTCTCCCTGGCTTCACTCGAGAGAACAACCATCAGATGAGGCACATCGCAACTTCTCTACCAGGGCAGTAATATACTATTCCATATCTTTACTCCTTAAGTTCAAGAACCTTGTGTTTTATACAAATTCTAATTTTATGTTTCTAAATGTTTGAATTTGCAATTGAATTTATCAAATCAATATTCTGTAATCCAAAAATTCAAAATCTTAAATATTCTAATTGATAATATTTAATATTCTTATTAATAATTTTCAGTTTGTCATTTTTTGACGTAACTCGAACACATTTTTATTTATTTATTTATTTATTTATTTAAATTTTATGAGCAAGAGCCCTTTACAAAGGAATTTTATAATAGCACTAATACAGATAACAAACGCATTGCAACATGTTCCTCAATTTGCTTGATAAATTCTTTTAAATTGTACAATATTTTTAGCAGTAGGTAAATTCAATGTGAGATAATTCCAACCTCTCTGCATTCTTGAAGTCGAGTAAAAGAAAATATAATTATAATTTTGACCAAGACATATAGTTTCTAACAAAGCATATTGATTTCTGATATTATATTCAAACGTCTTATATCTAAACAGGTCTGATACTTGAGAAAAATCAAAAAAGTTATTAAGTATTTTAAAAGTAAACAGACAGTCCAGAAATTTATATTTATATTCAATTAAACGTATATTATATTGATTCATTATATCAGAGTAATCATGATCAGTATATTTCATATGTCTATTAGATTTAAACGCTAGGTATCTTATAAATCTACATTATAACCGACTCGAGTCTATTCTTATTTGCATTAGTATATGGTGACCAAATTATAGATCCATAAAGAATCGACTCAACAAGAGTTCTATACAAGTACACAGTAATTAAAAGTATTAACAAATTCAGCAGTAGTGTGTTTTATGAATCTAACAACCCTCAATGCTTTCTTAACAACATAATCAATACACTGAGCAAAGATATATTTGGCTCAAACATATATTTTAACTGTTAACATGTAATATTGAATATTCATTTATATTCAATATGTACATATTAACAGTTAAAATATATATTTTAGCCAAATACATCTTCGCTCAGTATATGCTTGTCAAAAGTAAAATTTTCTTCAAAAATAACACTCAGATCCCTAATAAACCCTGTTCTGTTAATATTACTGGTATCAATCTTATAATCAAATTGCCCGGAGTAATTGGATCTATAAAAACTGAGTACATGAGTTTTACTTATATTAATTGGTAAATCGTTTATAATAGACCATTGTGTAATAACATTTAGATCTTAAAATTTCAAACAATCATTATGATCAGAAATGGTTTTAAATATTTTTATATCAGCATACGGCAAAGTTTATATTTTACCTATTAAAAAAAAAGTTGATTGGATTATTTGAACTTGCGTGTCCATCTCTTACTAAATATAAATATTTCTATAAATTATAATAAATATAGAATTGGACACGCAAGTTTAAATAATCCAATCAACTTTTTTTTTAATAGGTAAAATATAAACTTTGCCGTATGCTTATGATTTTACAACTTGTACGTCGATGCTTCACAATTGCTGTAAAATTTACACCTTTTTCAAAAAGGTAGTTTTTGGGATTACATTGTCAAAAACTTTGGACATAATACTTAATAATGATATAGGCCTATAGTTTGAGATATTATTTTTATCACCATAAAAATAGGATAGAATCTGATCAGGACCTGAGCAAAAATTATCTTTTAGGTTGATTACGAATCATTTTGCTGATCATTATCAATCAATTTAACATACCCTAATGAATTATCTCTATAAACTGATGAAAAATGACAATTGAACAAGTTCGCTATGGTCTGATCAGAATCACCCCTAATGTTATTATAATTATTAAAATAGGGTTTTCAATTTTATTTATCAAAATGGGTATTTTAGATATCTTTAATATTCAATTTCAATAATTTATCAATTTTATTCAATTAATTATCAACTTCTTCATGTTTATTTTTTGCAGCTGTTTTAAAAACACATTCATTACATACTAATGTTATTACTTCAGTCGCTGGGTCTAAACTTATGTGACAATCAACTTGCCTTGCACAGTCCTTATGAAACTCTTTGCTGCAATCCATACAACTAAACAGTGATTTGTCAGTTGAGCAGCAAGATACCAAGCAACATTTGTTAAGATTGTTTCCAAAACTAGATCCTCTCAACAAGTTAATGTAAGACATGATTGACGTTATGTGATTAGTGGGAAAAAATATCAATATTTACAAGACGTTATTTATATTGAATTTATGTTCATATAAAAACTTGATTTATAGGGAATAAGTGAATATGCAATCTCGTATTTAAAAAATTTTTATTTAAACTCCAAAACGATTTCCAACAGTTTTTTTTATTTTAAATATTACATTTAATATATTCATTCAAGTTCCTCAATTATATTATCAGTCTGCTTCTTCATTAATTTCATTTTTTTCTTTGTATTGTTGCTTTAAATCTTTCATCATTTTGTTCACTTCATTTTGGATGTATTGTTTTTCTCCTGTAATATCAATGACAACCTTAATTTCTTGTTTTTCTCTTCTCTGCTGTACAGTTGTGGTAGAGGCGCTGGTACCGGGCCACTATAGATAGGTTAGTATCAGCATCTGTAGAGGTGCTGGTACCAGCACCTCTGACCAATCGTCTATAGATCGACCTTGGTCGGATCGTTGGTCGCCGGTCTTTTCTACCCTGCTGCTAAAGTCAAGATCCTGTTCTCCACAACACCCACTGCGATGGGATTTGTAGCCACCTCACCAGTATCGGTTTTTTAAAACCACGATCACAAGGTACTGCTACTAAATTATTGTCGACCGCCAGACCGTTTGAAAACCATTTCCAGCCCTTGCTATAGCAACAGATGTCACAATCGCAAGTTTAAAAAGAAAGCTTCAGATGCTGGCTTGGGGTTCGAATTGAAAACAAACAATGTTTCAGGCTGTACCTCAGAGTAGCTTGTTGCGCTCCCGCGTGTAGTAATCAAAGCCTCCAGACGCGCAGCTCGTAAACTTCCATTGTCAACATTTTGCGATTCCCCTCACACGCATCGTCGCTGTTTTATTATACCCTTGGCTACGTTGACTGAATTATCCTGTCTTAATTTACAACTTAACGAGACGCCGAGCCAACTATATTCGTTTGTAATTGAAAAAAGACGACAAAGTAGCGACACTCAACGGAACGGCCTGGTCAATTCATCGTTTGTTTATATGGTACATCTGCAACAGTATTCGCTTCGTGCAAGTGTTATACCGCCATCTAGTGCTTGAAAATCGACTAAATAGTCGGATTTTTCCGCGGATAGAACATGGAGCGTTTTCGTTTTCTTCAACATATTTTTAGAGAAAAAAGCACTTGTAAACAAAGACAGTTTTAATAGTTTTAATTCAATCACTCAAAAATTAGGTCAAATATTATAAATTTCTGTATGCTACTGATAGAGCAATTATTTTAAGGAAGTTCTGTACCTACGACCCTAGTTAATGTAAAACTATACAAAGTTTTCATTTGATAACGTTGTCAATGTCGGATATCTGTCAAGTTAAAGTCACAGTTAAGTCAAAATTAAGGTTATAGAAGGCGGAACCGGCTGTTCGATGATGTTTTACAGCAGCAAAATTTATTTTGTTGATCATATAGCTACCCTTGAATACATTAAAAAATAAGAAATTATTCTAAAAAAGTCACTGAATACCTCATAAAAATTTCTACGAAATTTCATCGTTAGTAATTTTATAATCGTTAAAACTAAAATCATTTCCATAAGGTGAAGCGTTAAAAGGAGTATTTTTTGAATATTTATTTCTCCTCTCACAAGTACCCTACCTTCGTGAAACTTTTATTCATTTTACTAATAATTTGTAAAGTTTCAGTCCATTCTCATCGTTAATTCTTCAACCGAGAGAACTCTCTTAAGGTCATGTTTACTGTATTATTTAATATTTGTAGGTTCTTTTTATTCTAAAATAATTCAAAAATGAATATAATTATTCAGACAGGATTTGGCGAAATAAGCCGCAAAATCGATTTTTAACTCGAAACAGTACCTAAAGGCAAATTGTTAATACAAGTTGACCATGTTTTTAAAGTCGAAAAACACCGAAAAAATGGAAAAAGCTACGAAATAACGACGCAGGTTGTAAGGAAAACCTCTGCGAGTTCTCCGTACAATACAAAATTATGTGTAAGCTTCTTATACTTTTAACACATATTAGTGATGGTACCTCTCTACTCGCTTCGCTCGCCAACCCCCAGCTGTGGAACAGCTATGATGGATGCCATCCGACTGACAGCAACAGAAAATTCTTGCAAAAATTGTACCCTTTATACGGTCTCTCCACGACGTTTCCTATTACTTTGCTGTGAAAGAAACCTACAATAAAGTAATATTCATTTCAAAATGTGACCAACGTCGGCCTTATTGGGTACCGCCGACGAAGGTGTGTACAACATGTCGTAGAAGGTGTTAAATATTTTCAATTTGAAAATAACCAAGTAACTTTAAAAAAAAGTTCTCCATATTTCAGTCAGTGCTAAATACAAATGTATGTTAGCAGCTGTAGTCAATGTGATTTTTTTATATATTCCCCTGTAAAAAATAGATATTTTTGTTATGAAATTGTACGGGATGAGACTTTTCTGCGTACCTGTATTTGTAAATGTAAACATTTTTATTTTGAAAACTTGTTACCTAAAATAAGAGAAATGGCTGATAAGACTGATAAGAAACCAAAAAAAGAAATAAACTGAAACTGTGATATTGAAAATCTAATATAGAAAAAAAATTAAATTTTCAATTCAATAATTCTGGCGTTGTTTTCAATTGTTGTCAATGTTATTTTTAAAAAACGATAATTAAAATATTCATAATTAAGTTTGAAAGATTTAATGATTTTCCATTTGTATATTTTTTTTGTAAATTTCGTAATAATTATTTATTGAGAAAGGATTTTCCTGCTGTGTGTGGCTGTTTAGGGAAGAATATTCCGCGCTTCAACCCCCCCTGGCAGGTGGTTTCGCTCTCTTTCTTTCCACCGCCGAGAATATATAAGACACTTTATATAGGACCTTATATATGTCTTGTATATTATACTTATTTTAACATTTTGTATTTCCCGTATGTCAATAATGGTCTCATTATTCCCGGTAAAATTGGGAGAGAAACAGTGCCCTAGGTAGTAATGAGCCATTATTCCCGCTAAATGGGCCACTATTTCCGCTCGGTAATAAATGCACTGCTTATCTCCTTCTTTTACATGGAATAATTATGAGGCCATCCCTGACATATCGAAAATAAAGCATCGTATGTTACAAGGGGCAAAGCAGTTATTTCTTGCACTAGTCAATTCAACCGCGCTACGCGCGGCATAATAAATTTATACCCTCAAATTTATTTATTTACTTCGTATTCGAATTAGGGCGCCATCTCAAACTCAACCAATAAGATTGCGGCGCTTCAGCCAATCACATCACGAATAAACTGCCTTCACTTCCAGACTCATCATTTTTTTAAGATAGAATGATTACTGCCCTCACTGTGCTCGGGTAGTAAAAAAAAAACATTTACTTTAATTTTAGTATCAAACACTGGTTTTGAATGAAATGTCATGAAATCGTATTGAAATGTTTGTAAGTTTAAGAACTATTTATCAGTGTAATCTTGCTATTGTACAATCATGGTTATATACCAATATTTATACTTTTTTGTACCATCAGTCACAATTGATGATAAGAAATATTTGGTCAATTTGAAACATTTAGTTCTCAGAAAAATTCAATGAAAGATTCTCAATTGCCCTTAAATTTGAAAATTTTTGTGTTATTTTATCTATCGACAAAACTGAACTTTGTAAAAGATGAATCAAATGTAAAAAGCAAGATACACTATAAAGATTTTTCCAAAATCAAAGAATATACGCGAAATATTTTAAAATATTTTAAAAACATGGTCATTTATTATGTCGAGGTATATAAGTCAGTTTGTCCTTCATTATGAGATTATAAAAGTTTGATTTTAAAAAGTCATTAAAATTGTCAACTCGTAAAAATGCACAATATAACTTGTATTCAACCGTCTATAATCTTATAATACATTTCTTGTACATATTTTGCTTTCAAATTTTTCCAAACATTTATATAGTGTACTAAAAATTTAACCTAAAATTTATTACTTGCTTTCAGAATGTCGGCAGTAAAAGTTCCGAGAAATCTTCCATAAACGTGAGTACTAAAATAATTTTCAAAGCGCACACGCACACGGGCTTGTTTAAATTTTCATCGGATTTCGCTCGCGAATCCTTTTCTCAGAAGCCAAGCTTTTCTCTCATAAACTATACGCAAATTTTATGTTTCAATTAAAAAACATTGATAAATTACCAATAGCAATTTAACAATTTTTTCAAAGAAAAATTAGGATTAGACAAAAAAATTTAGCGAGATAAAATAAGTTAATAGAGAGTAAGAGACTGGCTCGACTGAAAAAAATTAAATTGGAGAAAGTCAAGAGCTTGACTTAAAGTATGACGCGCCGAGTAAGTTTAATTACGTGATGCGCAGCAAGCCAGAATTTCTTTCGCAAAGACGTATTAGACTAATTCCCGTCATTTATCCCGACACTTATTAAACCCCCCCCGGGAATGTCGTCGGAGATCTTCGTTTCCGAAGAACGCTAGGGTAGGCCGATGAGACGGGATGCAAGATGATCTTGGGAGAAAAAAAGATGAGAAAATGAGATGAATACTGAAGTATATTTAAAAATCTCTTTTCGTTTTTCCAATGTCACTGTATTTTGATCATTAAATAATTTCCTTACAAAAATTTCGGTGCTTTTTGCAAAATTTTTATCATTTATAAAAGAAAACTTGTTTTCGATTATTGCTCTATTTACATTGATGTAGAAAGTAAAATTTGATTTAGTGATATTTTTAAAGCGTAATTCTTTAAAAACATTTTCTCAAACGCAGTACATTTTCTACACGCTGTAGAATAGACAAACGAGATTTCGATTTTTTATTAAATTAATAAGTAATTATCTTTACTCCTTGGTAGAAATTGAACTAAAATTCCAGAAAAGGGCCTGCTGCCATCTGTTTTACATGAACGCTTTTCTTAGCATTTTTAAATATTCTACGCAAAAGTCATCAGAATTAGCTTTACTCTATAAAGTTTTTACCAAGCTAAGACAAAACTCACTTTTCACTTGCAGCACAAAAAAAAAAGAAAAAAAACTTGGCTAACGAGTATTTTGTAAATTTCTCAAGTACAAGACTTACTGGCTTTTATTACTTAAGAAATAGCTTACAAAACTGGACAACTTTTTTAATCATTTACGAGATAAAAACTTAAAGCTATTATAAAAACGTTAAAAAGCGTCTCATTGCTAATAGGTTTCTACAGCCAGGAAAATAAGCTAGTTTCAGGCTTGATGCAGGCTAGTTATTAAGATCCGATTTCTACCAGGGTTCTAAAGCATATTGAAAAATCTTAGATGATCGATATGTCGCAATCGCGGTAATAAATTGATACAATAAGTATTTCCAAATGACACCTCGCGCGTGCCATTCAAATGATTCTCGATTTATTACGCCATAACTTTTCGCCAAGCTCTTTTCTGGACCCCTCCGCGCACAACCTTCGTTTTCTCCTCGCACCCAACGTCGACCTGCCAATATAAATCCCCCGGTCCGGCACCTCTCTCCCCCCAGCGTTTCCTTTATCTTTTTTTATTTCACGCCTTGAGCTCTTATTCCCGCTAGCGGCGTAATCTCGGTTTTCATTCTCGCGCTCTATGCTCAAGCTCCTCTATACACAAGTCCGCATGCATGCGCAGTGCTTAGAAGGCGCACAAAAACGTCCCGCGACAATTGTCAAGAAGAAAGAACCTCTCGCGCGCCAGCCGTGCGCGTATATGATAAAGCACGAGTATCGGCTTGCGCGCGGAAAAAAGAAGAGGAGCTAAAAAGATCTAGGGGGAGGGGGCGAGGAACGAGGAGGGGCGCCAGCATTTCCGCAGGGTCAGGAGAAACATCTGCTCTCCTCGGCGATGCACCTTAGCGCCCGCATTAGCCCGTGAAAAATGGTTGCAGCGGGCCCTGCTGCTGCTATCCCTTCTCTCCAAGCCTCGTCGCAGGCCTTGGAAAAACGATTGTCAGCGGCAGAAAAGCGTGCCTCGCAGTCGAGGATGTCGCGCAGTGCGCTCCGGACGACGCAGGCTGGAGGACAGGGCCTCTCCCTCTATCGCCGTAAGGCTCGCCGACATCGGTATTTATCGGCCCAGCAAGTAGTCGTCTCTTATGTGTACATACATGTCCCCCGGCCTCTAATCCTCTACGCATAGCTGTGTGCTTTTATAAACCCCGTTTGTTTGTTACTACTCGAGCTCGATCATACATATACGCCGGCCCAATGAGGCGGCCCTAGCAATTTCGGGCTCGATCGCTATGCCAAACAACCAAATTATCTCGGTTGGTTTTTTTGGCCGCGCACGCACTTGTCAGCCGCCTGAAAGTACTGTACAATAATACGAGAACAGTCTTCATGGCGTGTAGAGCGATGCTCGCGGTAGAGTACAAAGCTTGAGCAAAAGTTATTAGCCGATTTGTACCTACGACACGAATAAGCCCTCACGACTTTTCTGGTGGAATAACATATGCCAACGGCCTGCCAACATGAAAAGTGTACAGCTCGTCTGTTGCTCTACGTACTTATAGAGTTAGAGCAAAAGTACTGCTGGTATACATACATATATATATTTGAATGACTTTTGCAGTGATACGTCACTTTGCACAATTTTCCATGTAAATCTTAATGTACCTATGTGTATTAACATTGAAATATCAAACATGTGCAATAATTATATAGATTAGAATATAGATATTTGTCTTTCTCCTTATTGCGAAAAACAAGTTATAAAAAGAAATTATTAAAATTTTTATACAATCATTAATACGTATTATGCATTAAGTTAATATATTTATTGTGAATCAACTTTTTACAAATTTTTTAGGAAGGCCTGAAAAAAAATATTGAAACTACGATTTACGGAACTTACTAATTCAATGATAAATAATCTTTAAAAAACCACTGAAAGCTGTTTGGTGTGAGCTTTCTAAAAATACTATTTATTCTATTTTGTTTATCGAATAATGTTTCTAAAAACTTTTCCTTGGTTTGCGAACGTACGCACAATACTCTTCATGCGTTTTCGCTATTTATTTCTAAGTAATTAATCAAGTATAAGAGAGCAAAGCTTTCTCAATTCTTCAATCCTTTAAACTGCTGAAAAAAAAGAAACTGCCTACTTTGAGTCCAAATCAGAAGCATAAAAGCTGCCGATGCTTATTGTACAGATCGCCCGCATTACGAAACGACGATTTTCCCATCAATCCTCGGGCATTCAGTCGTTCATCCTCCGGCGAATCAAGAGAAAAGAAAAATAACAGACGCGAGTGCGTGCGCTCTCACAGTGCGCCTGTGCTCGATTAGGAAATTACTTATATAGTTAAATCGTAAGGCTACATAGAGTAGCGCGTAGGGGTAGAAAGGCAGGGGGGGTCCAATCTTTGCGAGCGTGGCAATTGGCTCTAGCGGTTTCACCAAGCTGCTGTCCACGGTTCCCACGAAGCCAAGTCTCAGCTTTAACGCCGGCCGCAATATATAGTGCACACTGTGTACACGCACGCATACATCTACTCTCGGGAAAATGCAGCAGCAGCTACGAGATGCGGCCTCGTGCGTGTATCTCCAGGCGCAGGCTGCTTGTTTACAGTCGCGAGAGTGCAATGACGTGGCGCTGCCGCAGGCGAGGAATGATCTCCATAGGATGATCAGGGAAGGCGCGGGGGAGGTAAAGGGGGGGAGAGTGCGGTTCTCTCCTTTTATCGAGTCCCTATATGCAGGCTCGCCACGTGGTGCGTCGATTCCCCTTTCATCGCGCGGCAATGACTTTTCTCTCTTCCCGCTTGTCCCTTTTCCTCTCTTGGCCATACGAGCACTTCTAGCGCACAACACACTCCCATGCGGGTCTCTCTCAAGCTTATTCAGCGCGAGCGCACTACACGCACGTAAGATGTAATCAGGGCTGCTGCTGCTCTACGCTTATTACCTTCTTCCTCCGCGCCTTGTGCGACAGAAGAGAGCGCGAGAAGGATGTCGTTGCGTCGATCTCACCTACATATATATCCGCTGCGTGCTCTTTCTTCTATTCCTGCACTTTCCTCGTAGCCCCTTCCATCGTGCTCTTTCCGCCACTCGCTCCCCCCTGCACCGGATCTTGCTGCTGATGCCCTTCTTTTTTTTTTTGCGCAACGTTCTATATCTCCACCTCACTTTTGCTCCACACTCCAACATACGGTTTGTTTGTACACAAGCCCACCTCTCTCTTTCTTTCTCTCTTTCTTTCTCTCTCTTCCCCTCTGGACGCTGTGCGACTGTCTCCCCTTCTGGCTTGTTCTTTTTTTTGCGCTCGCGAAACACTCGCATATACGAGCTTCTTCGCTTCTCAAATTACGGCACGTCACGCATGTCTGAATGTGTCCCTGGCGGTTCGTCGACCGATAAACAAGCTTTGCTGTGTACGTATAGTAGTATTATTGTGCCTACCCAACTCTTTTTCTTCATCCGCTCTTCCTCCCCCTTCTCGCTCTTTCATTCTCTCTTTATCTCTTACTTTCTTTTTCTCCGTCGTTTCGCCACGCCTTTTTTTGTTTCGTATGTGTATATATATATTGTTTTGCCTCGGCTGGGAACTGTCTGCTCTTCCCAATGGGACATACGTTACACAGTGACCGCGAACCGCGAAATCGAAGGCCGACTTTATGGCGTAGAAAGGAGGGTATAACAACGCACGCCATAACATGTTCCATTTTGGGTTAAGTTTTTAGGTCAGGTTATTGTATCCAACGCGGCGAGTAATATATTGTAATGCCTAAAAGTCAACCACTCGATCGTTGTTGCATACAGACGTAATTAACGTTTTATACTTTGGCATGAGATTGGGATTAACAAAGTTTTTTCTCATGAATTTACATATAGTTTACGAATGAGAAAAATGATTTTATCTCCCTAATTCGAAATTATGGAGATATGATGTTTATACAGGTAACAAGATTAATTACTGTACGTATAAATGTGGGAATCCCAATTTTTATTATTTAATTAATTTTAATAATTGCCTTATTTGATCGAGTTCATTTTTATTAACTTTTTGATGTGTGATAGAATAGAGACCATGATACATGACTGTTTGCTTATGAATGGTTGATATTTCACCTGCTCCTAAATTTCAACGATAATGTTTTCCAGTCGATTTAAGCACGTGTTAACTAACTTGTCGGGTTACTTTTACGTATTGGTGTTAAAATTATTACTCACAATTAATTATCAGATATGAAACTTTGTACGTTTTGATAATTTAACTCGATCAAAATGGCTATTGGCAGTAATACATCTGACGTCATCGGGCGATAGCTATATGTAGAGGTTAGGGAAAATATACAGGCAGCATAAAAAAAGTGGGATTTTATTTTTTTATTAAAAATCTATTAATGCCATCGGGGAAAGGCCCTAAAATATGAAAGCTAATAGATGTATAAGTTTACTGTAATTTTTTAGAACCGGTGGAAGACCCTAAAAATTCATAGCTACAATATTTGTACGTTTTTATAGGTTAGAACGAATTCGTCATATCGATATTTTTGCAAAAAATAATGAAATTGGGAAACTGTACTCCAACAAGTAGAAATATTCGTGAAGGAGAAAAAATAATAGAAGCTAATAATACTCTAAAGTGTGGTAAAACAAACATGACAAATTCGATCTAACCTATAAAAACGTACAAATATTATACGCCGAATTTTCGGGGTCTTCTATCAGTTCTAAAAAATTACTGTAAACTTGTAAATCTATTATCTTTCATATGTTAGGGCCCTTTCCCCGATTGCATTAATACATTTTTAATAAAAAAATAAAATCTCACATTTCTCCAAAACTGCCTGTCTATTTTCCGTCACCTCTACATATAGCTACGGCCTGATTTATAGTTATAGCTTTAGCATGATGACGTCAGGTGTATTACTGCTAATATCAATGAAGCACACCTGTACGAATTCATTAATCTTGGTTTTTTTTTACTAATCTACTATATTATAAAAAAAATGTGTCCGCCGCCGCCGCTGTCGCCATTAATCTGTCCCTCCTCAATTCCGTCCCTCCTCAATTCCGTCCCTCCTCAAATCTG